>NQII01005735.1:22234-98187 GCA_002778355.1 Clitarchus hookeri | reverse complement strand
GCAGGCCTGGCGGCGGCCGACTTGGCAACACCGCCGCCGCGTCGTGACGTAGCTGCGAGATCACTCGTGGGCCGGCCGTGCTCGCAGTTCGCTCGCTAGTCGCTGGCAGTTGGCAGTTGATGTCTGGCGCTGCGTTGCGTTCGTGCGTGCTCGTGGCGTTGCCTGGCGTTCCGTGCGACAGGGCGTGAGTGCGTGTGTTTGTGACGTGCATCTGTGCTGTGTTCCGTGTGCACCTACCACGCTACGCGCAGGATACGATACGAGACTGGCCGCTGCAAGTAAGTTCCCTCTCACTCTTTTCCTTACCGAGACATTTCACTCCTGTTGCCCCCGCAAGCAAGCGTCATTAAATAATGCGCACTGCTGTATCCAAGCTTGTGAACTACCGTTCCTAGCTCGGAATGTTAACGTCTTAAGTTTTATTTCTAAGCACCAGCCTAGCGTACCCAGCTCAGAAAGAAGCCGTTGCTTTACGACAGATGCGAGCGTCAGCCCGCTATGGAATTACGTGAACGTATTACACCGCAGTGCTTATTTTAGAATGCGAAGGCGTCGCTAACCATGGCTGCACGTAAACACCTACCTGCCCTTCGACGTATGCATCGTCCTATTTTTGTTTTTAAAACTAGGGACATCGCTGGCGAATTACGGTTGACACTTGGTTTGTTGTCCCCTGCGTGTAAAAAATCAATATGCGAACTTTACCGTAAACGTCTTGTCCAACTTCTCTCGCGTTCATATTGCTGGACGAGTGCATATTTGACGTGGAAGGCCATAATGTATCAGGCCTACAGTGTTCGCTTCAACAATCGAAGGTTGCTGAATACTAATGTATATCCGTAGAAGCCAATGTCAGTTATTCGTGTTATTGTATTGAACGTTTCAACGCACAGTGGAAATTCGTTTACTTCAAATATTCAAATGGATTCAAGGAAATCGTACACACAAGATAGACTGTATGTGACGGGCATCACAGTCGGAATAATTTTTTACGTCTCTGAGAACCTGTTTTTTTTTTACAATGCAATACAATATAATTTCGAGAGTAAATTTCTATTATCAGATTAATGGAGTACATTTTATTTCTCCACATATTTGCATTATATCTATGCTATTGCGTTCATGTATATGTAAATCTTTTGAGAGACATTATTTAGTTCGCTTCGCACGTCGTGTGGGGCCGTGCATACTCAATCACGACGCATGTTGATAAACACTACCGTCATTCTAACTGGACACCGACGTCAACATGACACAGATATTTTTTGTGTTATTAGTATTTACATCTGTCATTCGGACATACGTCACAATTTATACGATACGTTACGATGCATTAAAATTGCAGTATCTTTTATTCAATGTAGTTTCGTCCGCGTGGGCTAAATTTTCCTGTAAAATTAAAATCTTGTTTTGTTTATAACATGGTAGTGCAGCGATGTGTGAGATGCGCACAAAGGTTGGGTGATGGGAAAGGTGGTAGCGGGTTGAAGAAGGGAGATGTCAAAGCAAGGGCAGGCTCCCTTGCCGAGCGAAACTTGTTAGCATAAAGGAAGTCCTTGAGAAGAGAAATGGCGTGTTTGACGAGAGGGAAGGGAGAGAGCCTCGACCCCTGACATTAGGAACAGCGAGGACTCTAGTACCGCTCTACATGTTCGTCTCGTGGACCTCTACTCTATGTAGAGCCCGCGCTTCCTTCCGCAAGTGCATATGGTGCTTGTATCCAAAACACAGCCCGTTAGAAAAGTGTCAAATCTCACCGTCATGTTATCTCCCCTGTGGTCTGAAACTCCCAAACACATGACACGGTGCGGCACTGCGATGTTTGTCGTAAATACGTGTGGGCTTTGTTGTACCGCAGACGCCTACATCTATGCTACACTACATGTTGGCGTTGGGTCCTGAGAACAGGATAATGCTGCATGGTTATCGCTGGCAGCGGTTGGTCGTGGTTGACGTTCATTTGTTTGAGGTAAGGACATGTCGGAGACACGTGATGACGTGCAGTCACTTGACAGCGCTCCGGTGTTGACGTGAACATCAGGTGTCCGTCCTTAATGGCTGCCGAGTCAGCGTGTTCCGTAGTTGCTCACGTCACGGTCTTCTTGACCTCGTTACGAGGAAGGCCACGCCAGCACAGCTGTCAGTGACGGTGTGCGAGGCAGCTCGACATGTGCGGTGGACAGGAAGTAAGACTGTGATGCGTGGGCAGGCCACTGCTCTGACTGCCATTACGATACGTTGATGCATCTTGGTGATAAACAACAGTTCGGATGACCATTTACTCTCGTTCTGGCGCCCTGAATTAGATTAAGGGAGAGAAGCTGTGTGTACACTGCCCCCCCCCACCCCCCTCATCTGTACGTAGTTGTAACACCATTGAATAGGCTCTTGTCACTGTAGCTGTTTATAGTAGTGGAAACACTCTAACGAGGGCCGCTAACTCGAAACTCTCATTCACCTTCCTCATGTCTGTACATGACTTGAGAAACACATAGTACACATTTTATTGCTGTTAAAGTTGTTATTATCGGTCATAGTTAAATACAAAAAAATGTATATTCTCATAACAACAACTTCGCCACTGATGTTAACGACATGCATGTTCCTAGTTTGTGCGTTGCAGGCGCGTCATTGCGTATACACACAGCGATGGTAGCAGTTACTGCTGCCCCATTTCCCTACTGTACGCGCGTATTTGCAACGCTTCGTTCCACACTATTCCCTTGTATGAATACCATCTTTACAAATAAAGGTTAAGGCCACATACACTTCAACTGATGCTGGTAGTCCAACGTATTCGCGTTAATTACAGCACGAACTTCTGGAATCACAGGAACGCCCATCTTGTACCGCGCGCAAAGTATACGGCACGTACATTTATTTTAAGCCTGAAATACTGACTCCGGGCAAAACTAAGCTAAAATATCAAGGTGCGACCCGGAGACAAAAAAGATTTGATTTAATGAGGTACGCCTCATAAAACCCGCTGTTTTGCGCGAGTGAGTTAAGAGATTTAGGCGGCTCTTAACATCGAGATCTTGAGAGCCGATGAGGGTGAAGTGAGGTGAGTATGGAGCAGCACCGGAACGCAAGGGCGGAGGAAACTGGAGATCCCCGAGGAAACCCGCCGACGTCCGGCACGATCCCCACTTCCGACCAAGCCGGGAATCGAACCCGGTTAGCCCAGGTGGGACCGAGTAGTCTAGCCACTACATCACCGCGGGTTTGAGAGTTAGCCTAGGTGTTTCTGGATTGGAATCGCATTTTGCATGCCGTATTTACCTGAAGCTCTGCTGAATGTAGCAACAGATAACCCAGTCATCTAGCAGGTATTTTATAGGCCTTAGTTATGTATTTTCAACTGTCCAAACAGAAACATTCCAATCTCCATCTTCCGCTTTCATATTCGTAGTTATGAGTTTTCTGCAACACCGTGGAATTGTTTCGCACAAATGTGGAGACAACAGAAAATATGTAAACACGTGAAATGAAATAGTCGGCATGTCAGACAAGCGATCATCGGCGGCAAAAATCGCGTTAATCTCTGCTTGAAAGTCTGTTTGACGAGGCTTTAAGAAATGAGGGTCTATCTGAGTGTAGAATATCACGTGAAAAGAGAAACTGAGATTAGTACGTGTCGCTTCAAGACTAGAGAAACCCATCTCACGATACTATCTCAAGTCGAGTTCCGACGCCTCTTGTGACATAGGTGTAACTTGCAAGTTTTCATTTTCCTCAGCAAATACAGTACTATTATAGATTTCGTATTACTGAAATTTAGTAAAGGTCACAGGATATTTGTAATTTAAGATTTTTTAAGAGTCAATGTGGCGTTATTATACAGCCATCGCTGTCGCCCAAAAGGAAGAAAACTCTTTAAACCAACAACAAAAAAATAAAACCTAGAAAGGTATTTAAAGAATAAGTAAGAATGTTGTACAAGTTTTAGTATTTGATTCCAAAAGTCATAAAGTAGAGTTTTGTTATGCACATAGAGCTTCATTTCTTGTTCAGTGTTTGGCAGCATTGTTTGTGCCTCGAAATCCAAACAGCAAATAAGGTTCAAAGTCCGGCCATTCCTCTCAGTGTTCTCGTGCCTAACTTCGTGTCTGTGTAGATAATGNAAGAGAAACTGAGATTAGTACGTGTCGCTTCAAGACTAGAGAAACCCATCTCACGATACTATCTCAAGTCGAGTTCTGACGCCTCTTGTGACATAGGTGTAACTTGCAAGTTTTCGTTTTCCTCAGCAAATACACTACTATTATAGATTTCGTATTACTGAAATTTAGTAAAGGTCACAGGATATTTGTAATTTAAGATTTTTTGAGAGTCAATGTGGCGTTATTATACAGCCATCGCTGTCGCCCAAAAGGAAGAAAACTCTTTAAACCAACAACAAAAAAAAAAGAAAACCTAGAAAGGTATTTAAAGAATAAGTAAAAATGTTGTATAAGTTTTAGTATTTGATTCCAAAAGTCNAAAAGAAAACCTAGAAAGGTATTTAAAGAATAAGTAAAAATGTTGTATAAGTTTTAGTATTTGATTCCAAAAGTCATAAAGTAGAGTTTTGTTATGCACATAGAGCTTCATTTCTTGTTCAGTGTTTGGCAGCATTGTTTGTGCCTCGAAATCCACAGCAAATAAGGTTCAAAGTCCGGCCATTCCTCTCAGTGTTCTCGTGCCTAACTTCGTGTCTTTGTAGATAATGNCACAGCAAATAAGGTTCAAAGTCCGGCCATTCCTCTCAGTGTTCTCGTGCCTAACTTCGTGTCTTTGTAGATAATGAATGCCATACTTATGGTAATGCCGGGAGGAAGGCGGGTGAAGGGAATCTACGGCGGTGTTGGACTTCGCTTCACAATGCCCCCATTCGACCACGTGACAACGTTAGAGAACTAAAAGACTGGAGATGTGAGGCGCAGGGGTACAGACGTTGGACAGTACTTGGCAGTGCTTAGGGTGACGAATTCCAGTCTCGCTTAGCAGCGCTACTAGTGGCCAGTTTAGGAACTGCGTGATTATTTCCTAGACTTTTTTTTATAAACACCGGTTAGTTGTTTCATTCGCAAAAATCGTAAAGTTTTTATTTACTCAGTCATTTAAGGATAAGTTTCATTTAAAATGTCTTACGAAAAAATTGGAGGTAAGCTTATTTGGAAAATGTGTGAATCAGTAAATTTGCTCCCTAATTCCCCAAGTGTTTACGGCCCAAACTTGTCCACGTGATCTGTTTAGGGTCTTGAGTGGGGAAATCGAACAGGACTGAGCACAAAATACCACTCACGGTAGTCCGCTCGCTGTTGTTTACTTTTAATTTCGCGACTTTTCCCTGCGTCTTGAACAGTTAAATTTCCCTACTGACACGAAAGAGAGTTATACAATTTTACGATGAAGACCTGACATTTTTCTTTTTTAATACTTTCTTGTGTCGTGCGTTTGTCTTTATTTTTTCCGGTAGAGGAGCTTAACTTAATAAAGGTATTCTTTTAGCAATTGTTTATCTTGCAGGAAATGAACAGGCTTAAATCAAAACATAGCTTGTTTTTTATTTCCAGAGGAGATAATGTAAAATTGATTTTCTTCGTGATATAAAGAAATATCGAAATATTTGCGGATGAAGTTCCTAAACAGATGGCCTGAAGCGCTCGTAAACTTTTTTTTTAATTGATTACCAACTGTGTTAGAATTCTGCGAGTGACGAATTCTAATACGGTGAACCTGTTTCTTATGTGGCCTCGAGAAGGCGGCTGATATTNGTTAGAATTCTGCGAGTGACGAATTCTAATACGGTGAACCTGTTTCTTATGTGGCCTCGAGAAGGCGGCTGATATTTAACACTCCACGTAATATTACGACCACTTCTAGTCTATGACAGGAAGAAAGTGTTCAGATGTGTTAGGTTAGGCGCACGTGTTTGTTATTGCTGTGGATGAGTGCAATCACGGACACACTCTCTCTCACACACACACACACTCTCACACACACACTCTCACACTCGCACACTCTCTCACACTCACACTCACTCTCTCACACTCACTCACTCTCTCACTCACTCACTCACACTCTCTCTCACTCTCTCACTCTCTCACACTCACACTCACTCACTCACTCACACTCTCTCACACTCACACACTCACACTCACTCACTCACTCACACACTCTCACTCACTCACTCACACTCTCTCACTCTCTCTCACTCTCTCACACTCACTCACTCACTCACTCACTCACACTCTCTCTCACACTCACACTCACTCACTCACACTCTCTCTCACACTCTCTCTCACACTCTCTCACACTCACTCACTCACTCACACTCTCTCTCACACTCTCTCACTCACACTCTCTCTCACACTCTCTCACACTCACACTCACTCACTCACACTCTCTCACTCTCTCACACTCACTCACTCACACTCTCTCTCACACTCTCTCACACTCTCACACTCACTCACTCACTCACACTCTCTCTCACACTCTCTCACACTCACTCACTCACACTCTCTCTCACACTCACTCACTCACACTCACTCACTCACTCACACTCTCTCTCACACTCTCTCACTCACTCACTCACTCACTCACACTCTCTCACACTCTCTCTCACACTCTCACACTCACACTATCTCACTCTCTCACACTCACACTCACTCACACNGTTAGAATTCTGCGAGTGACGAATTCTAATACGGTGAACCTGTTTCTTATGTGGCCTCGAGAAGGCGGCTGATATTAACACTCCACGTAATATTACGACCACTTCTAGTCTATGACAGGAAGAAAGTGTTCAGATGTGTTATGTTAGGCGCACGTGTTTGTTATTGCTGTGGATGAGTGCAATCACGGACACACTCTCTCACACACACACACACACTCTCACACACACACTCTCACACTCGCACACTCTCTCACACTCACACTCACTCACTCTCTCACTCACTCACTCACTCACACTCTCTCTCACTCTCTCACACTCACACTCACTCACTCACTCACACTCTCTCACACTCACACACTCACACTCACTCACTCACTCACACACTCTCACTCACTCACACTCTCTCACTCTCTCACACCCACTCACTCACTCACTCACTCACTCACTCACACTCTCTCTCACACTCACACTCACACTCACTCACTCACACTCTCTCTCACACTCTCTCTCACACTCTCTCACACTCACTCACTCACACTCTCTCTCTCACTCTCTCTCACACTCTCTCACACTCTCTCTCACACTCTCTCTCTCACTCTCTCTCACACTCTCTCTCACTCTCACACTCACTGAGAAAAGGGTTATGTTGAATGAAGCAAAGTTTATTTGGCGCAACCAAATTATTGTTTGTGTGGGGGCAATTCAATATGTTGTTGTTGAAACCAAATTATTTTGTTGTTCCTGCTTGGTTGCCCCAAGTAAAGATTTTGTTGATGCTGCTAAAGATTTGTTTGTCTCTGCGTACAGTTTTGGTTGATATAGCAAAAATTGAAGCCCGACCAGGATTCGAACCTAGACCACCTCGGAATACTTTTTAATAGATACGTTTCAAATACTGGACAATGTGCGCAAATAAATATTTTAATTTTACAGTTTTACTTTTTAGTTTTTTGTTATACCTGTTTTTAGTAGGGGGTTTATACCATTATTGAGCATCAATACAGTCACTAGTAAACACCGTTACTATCCTAATTGTTACAAAAATGCAAACATTCTAGTTTTATTTGTGAACGAAGGCACTCAAATGAGTGACCGAACAAATATACCTACACAGTTAATTTAAAAAATATATTTTGCTGTCAGTAATTTTTTTTGACCCAACACAGAGGTTTTGTTTACTCAAACGTGTATTTTGTTAGATGGGCAAAATTAATTTTGTTGTGTTTCAAATTTTGTTTACTCAACAAAATATTTTGTTGGCTGTTCTCCGAGTGAACGTCACTCGCGCTGAGCGGACGTCGCCGGTGGGTTTTCTCAGAGTGTTCCGGTCGGCGGCCACCACTGCACTCCGCTGCTTCGCCATCGCCGCCTCAGTTCACCCCGCGAGCGCTCAAGAGCTTGCTTGAGGGGGTCATTAGTGTCCCTCGATCTAGGATTTGTTTCTGTTGCACCGCAGCTTACTTTTCAGATCAAATATTTGTAAACGAGGTGTGTCAGCACATAGGTCTGTCAACACGTAGGGCGTATCTTAATTTACATATATTTTTATGTTCGCAATATTTTGTTCATGTTTTTTTTTTGTTGCTTCTGTAACTGCAGGAAGGATTAACTTATTATTTATTATTTTTAAGTCTCACGTGGGAAAATAGAGATTGAAATCAGTCCATTCTAGTTTCAGGAATTCTGGAATGTAGTTATGTATGTAATATGGTTGGAATTTTAATATAAAATCAGAACAGTAAATTATAGAGAGATACAAATAAACACAAATAGGGAACGATACAACAGATCTCTCAGACGAACTTGATTCGTGTGTTTATTTTACTGCTTGGCCATGAGCCACGTTTTTAATCTAGATTTATATGTTTTCGTAACATTATACCGATTGATAAAAAAAGCCAGGCAAATAAAATAGGGTAATATTCATCATGATTTTAAAGAGCAACTATAGGAATTTTAACGTTTTATATTAATTCGTATGCATTTCGAAAAGTTATATTAACACAAACGTAGGTGTGAGCTGAAGTTTTTTCAAAGCGACTGCAGCGATCTGCGTGNTATTTCGAAAAGTTATATTAACACAAACGTAGGTGTGAGCTGAAGTTTTTTCAAAGCGACTGCAGCGATCTGCGTGTTTAGTTTGTTTGAAATACGACACTTTGTTAACTTCATTCTTATTTTGACTTTGAATTTCCCCTCAAAAGTTAACATTGGGCGATCCGCATTGACACATTTCCAACAAGTATTCTTCATAACATTCCAATAACGTAGCCTAAACCACTATTTTCAGCTGTAGACTAGCGTATTAATTTTTTTTCAGTTTTGAGATTTCTGTGAAACATAAGCCTATATTGCCAATCCGTATAAGAAAGATGGTAGATTTGCTTGGTCAAGGTCGCTTGTCAATATCGTTCACGGTTTCTTTTCGCTGGAACGCAAAGAACGGCGAATTTTCATATCGGACTTCAATTCTACATAAAAAATAATCGGAGGGAGTTTTTTAAATTTTAAACGCCAGTTTACAAACACATAGGAATTTTAAAAGGTTAATTGAAATAAAAATTTTTTTTTTGCTCATTTGTCTGAAACAAGCGTTGGGCAAAGTCGAAAGAATTAAAAGTTGCGGTACTAGACGCACAATGAAGTGAGCGCCAGATAGGACAAACATGGCGGACGATGACACTAGTCTTCATAGCACGTGAAACGTACTTCGTGCACCTGCCAGGCCACGAGCGGAAGTCTCTCCAAGTCCTTCTTGAATACGGAGAGTCTTCCTGGGAACATGAGGAGGAGATGAGAACCTTGCTCAAGCCGCCGGCGTTCCCTCTGCTCAGGCGACTGTATAAGCAACTAACTATTATTACGTTTCCTTGTATCACCAAGGTTTGTCTAAGAGAAAGTAACGTCGGCCAGTGTTGACTNAGCAACTAACTATTATTACGTTTCCTTGTATCACCAAGGTTTGTCTAAGAGAAAGTAACGTCGGCCAGTGTTGACTAAGTGATATAATGACGTCAGAGTGCGGGTACTTATCGGACCGTAGTAGTTAGATATTACGTGTTTACTTAGCGAATACGTTACATTGTCTTAATATACACTGCTCACAAAAAGTTCAGCATATTCCCCGTTCGCCAACGAATACGTAATATGTATGTTTCTAGCAGGAGTGGATCGTACCTACGTGGTGTGAATCATGTAAACATGGCGTCTTGCACGTACACAAACACCGTGGGTTCTATCTCTGGCCTTACAAACAGCCACAATTAAGGAATGGGACAATTTGCCTCAGGACATGCTTAATGATCATGTTTGTGACATGCCTCGTCGGATACAAGCGTGCCTCAGGAATCGTGGAGGTCCTGCACGTTATTGAAGTTTGTCAACGCATCTGAGACGACCATTTTGATTGGCATTGAAACGGATGAGAGTCCTTTGTTGAAGTTGTTTTTCAGTGTAGGCCGTATGCCTTGTGTTTAGTTCTATACTGCGAAGATGTAAACGAGTTTTTTTTTCCTTCGCTTTATGTGCTATTTGGAGTAGAGCATGATATGCAAACTAATTTTATTACATACAACATCCTGGATTTTGTGTATGCTAAACTTTTAGTGAGCAGTATGGTTTGACAGGGGAAAGTCACGTGGTTATATTTATACAATCGCACGTAGCGTCATTATAACGCAGCGCGCTTGAAGTGTAGCTTTNAGCAACTAACTATTATTACGTTTCCTTGTATCACCAAGGTTTGTCTAAGAGAAAGTAACGTCGGCCAGTGTTGACTGAGTGATATAATGACGTCAGAGTGCGGGTACTTATCGGACCGTAGTAGTTAGATATTACGTGTTTACTTAGCGAATACGTTACATTGTCTCATAAAAAGTTCAGCATATTCCCCGTTCGCCAACGAATACGTAATATGTATGTTTCTAGTAGGAGTGGATCGTACCTACGTGGTGTGAATCATGTAAACATGGCGTCTTGCACGTACACAAACACCGTGGGTTCTATCTCTGGCCTTACAAACAGCCGCAATTAAGGAATGGGACAATTTGCCTCAGGACATGCTTAATGATCATGTTTGTGACATGCCTCGTCGGATACAAGCGTGCCTCAGGAATCGTGGAGGTCCTGCACGTTATTGAAGTTTGTCAACGCATCTGAGACGACCATTTTGATTGGCATTGAAACGGATGAGAGTCCTTTGTTGAAGTTGTTTTTCAGTGTAGGCCGTATGCCTTGTGTTTAGTTTTATACTGCGAAGATGTAAACGAGTTTTTTTTTCCCTTCGCTTTATGTGCTATTTGGAGTAGAGCATGATATGCAAACTAATTTTATTACATACAACATCCTGGATTTTGTGTATGCTAAACTTTTAGTGAGCAGTATGGTTTGACAGGGGAAAGTCACGTGGTTATATTTATACAATCGCACGTAGCGTCATTATAACGCAGCGCGCTTGAAGTGTAGCTTTGAGTTTAAGTTACCGCCAACCCAGCATAACTTGAGTAGCAGAGCAAAGTGTCAAGAAATGCAGCTGATGACCTTCAACTCGACATGCAGGTAGACTGTGCGACATGTGTTGTTAGAGTAAGGAGTATGTTTACATTTCTGCTTGATCAACTCGATTGTCTGGGCGGCAAGCGTGACTGGGGGAAGACTCAACACCCCCAGTCAGAACGACGGCCTACAGACGTACACGAGCAGCATGAAGTGTGCAACAGTAGCGGGTCTCTGAAGGATTCGGCACCTCAGGCGGTGTTCAAGGTGACAGATGAAACTACAGTAGATCATTAGGAGAATATATGTGGGATAATACCCTTGTTTAATATAGCAAAAAACTACGGGGCCCAGATTAGCATACATGCATCTTGAGTGATTTGACAACTGACATGTTCTTCGTCGTCCATTTGGAAAATTTTTTTTGTATGCTCATTCACTGGTTTGAACTAGTTGTTGAACTAGTTCATAAAATACTTCCACCGCCGTAAAGTTGGCGCATCCTGTAAAATCCAGTCATAAAGCGTGAAAATTTTGTAAATAAACATATCCATGAATGATATGAACTCGACTGAAGTTCCATGCAATGATACACCTACCGTGAAGTGGGGTGAAATTGATCAGCTGAGGTGAGATTGATCATATGAAAATCTTTATATATATAAATGTTGTGTCCGTTTGTTCGGACGCGTATAACTCCAGAAAAAATCAACCAATTTTCATTCTGTTTTTTATAAACCTTCCTTTCGTTCCCACGAGTGTTTGTACACCTTTCTTTTTTTATCTGTATTACCTGCAAAGGTACTAAAATCTGCAAAAAGCTCATTTTTACCATGCTTTCACGTCAGGAAGTGCCTTTGTTGACAGCTTAAAAATTTCAGTTTGTTCTCAGTGTTTTTTTTATATTGTTTAAAGATTTTGAAAATACATATACTTCTTTCAATTAATTTCACAGAAATGAATAGAACCAAAATCTTTTATGTCACACCAACGCGTGGCAGGGTAAGCTAGTGTTTTATAAATATTAATGTCAGCTGTGGTACCTGGCCTAAACATGTACAGAAAACTGTCATGTGATCAATCTCACCCCTCTTTACGGTAATTACCTGAATCGCTTGGGAGTGCAGTCACCACTTTGCGTGGGGCTTACATGAACTCTCATCCGACCTGTGCGTGTACCTAATGTGACATACTGTACATGGCATGTGCTAGGCGTGGTCAATGAGCTACGTGCATGCTGTAAAGACGTGATAGGAGCTTCGAGAGGCAAGTTGGACTGCTCGTAGAACTGCCCGCCGTTCGGGATGTTCGGACCTCACACATTGTGTTGGAAGTACGACGAACTTTGTGTTGTGCCCGCAACACAACTCGTCGCTTCAGTTAGCCGTTGTGTCACCAGAGTAGCGCGGGACACTATCGACTGTATCTAACAACGAATAGTGCTTCTCCGTAGGAATGGTTGACCACCGCGGCAGACTTTGGAGGAGTACGAGTAAGTACCACAGCTCCTGTCTCACTTTACAGCAATACACATGCCGCTGCTACTGGCGTGGTGATCTGAGGAACTATCGCACGTGATCGTAGCATTAAGAAATAGTTTTGAAATTCACCGCTTCAGTGTTCACATATAGTGTTGAAGCTCTGTCCCACACATCCATAGTAGCGATTCTACATTAGGAAAGAGTCGTATAAGTATGGAGGTTCCCAACTACGCGCAGCGACGCTGAACATTCCTATATTCGCAGCCTGATAAGTGGCACTCTATGTATAAATTCTACACTGCCATTACCGGTTGGGAAGTAAATGTCTTACGATGTAGTTGGCCACTATCGGCGATGTGAAGGTCGTTGACTGCACAGCACTATGTTGAAGCTACCCTGTGATCTCGTGTGTGGACTTCCCTGGCCGAGCGGCGAGGTAACTCTCCCCTGCACACAGCTGTGGTTTCCCAGTGGTGTTTGTCATGTCGCCTTATTGGTCACCTAGTTTATCGCACATAGAACATTTCTGGACCCATATGGAGCACCAACACACTCCTATTAGTGATTTGGAGCACAATTTGCAACTTCAGGAAAATGTGCTAATGTATCAAAAGGCGTTTTAAAATGTAATTCCCTGGTGGATCGCGCCATCGCATGTCTCGAGGTACTGAAAGTGCCCTCCTTTAGTTCCGCAGGTGCGCGCAACATGGTCCTGATGAAATAACATGGTAACTGCTTTGTTCTTTTGCCTGCACCATCACACTTCTAGTATTTCTTTAGACCCCCAGTTGTTCATCTTAGTGCCAGAGGGGCCCGCGGTGGTGTAGTGAGCAGACTGCTCGCCACCCACCAAGGCGAAACGGATTACATTCCCGGCCGGGTCGCTCCCGGATTTTCGCATGTGGGAATCGTGCCGGACAATGCCGCTGTCGGCGTGTTTCCTCGGGGATCTCCCGTTTCACCCGCCCTCGCATTCCAACGCTGCTCCGTTCTCACCTCGCTTCACCCTCATCGGCTCTCAAGACTTCAGTGTTAAGAGTACGTGGCCCCGATATATTTCTTTTTTTCCGTCCGAGGAGCAGACAATAACGGGCGCGCCCGGCGCCCCGTCGCCTTTACGCTAAAGGCGCTGAACCTGCGTGCAGTTAGGCTTTCCTCTGCAGTGAGGTCTGTAGCAGTGGATGTTATTACACGTGACGAAAACCGTAGATTGAACTACGACTGTACAGATTCATTTTTCACTTGCCTGTCAAGGAAACAGCGCAAAAATACTCTGAAAATCCGATTTTTCTTTAAACAACATTCACGATTTTTTTTCTCGTAGAATAAACTTAACATTATAATAACCAAAGTGTACGGGCCTGGATAATAGTTAATATTTCCTGGCAAGAAGTCGTGTTCCCAGGACGTTTATTGGCTGAGGTTGGCGTGAACGTCGACTCAGCTAGTGGCGGAATGAGGCGACAGTGAGTACACGTGGCTGTGAAAGTCGACGGCGGAGGCGCGAGTTAGTGGGCGCAACCAGAAGCAAGTAGAGGAGCAGCGGACTAACTGCCGACGACCTCTTGTGAAACTGTGTTAGTTGTGGGAAGACTTTCCTCTGCTATTGTCGACGTCTTCACCGCTCTCTCACGCTCGTGGGACCAGCTCGCGGGGTTCTCTTCCTAGAGGTACTCAGGTCAAGATGGCGCCACCTCCCGTGCTGCACGAGCACCTCACATTACTTACCTCTTGTTTCACGCCTGTTTCCATGCAAGTGAATTCAAACCAACAAACGGCGAAGGAACATTTCACGAATTACCGATGCGTTATTTTGTTCGTCGCTAGTTTTTTTTACTGAGATAAATAACATTTGTGTCCAAAATTGCAACTTGGAAAAACAACTCATGGACGTCTTACTTGAGGGAGCAAGTAAATAAAACGATTTTATCATTTTCCTGGTAAAATTATTTACAATTAATTTTTTCCTCTTCCCAAACTGCAATGAAACAATGTAACTGTAAGTAATGCAGTTCCTAAACTTGACACTAGCAGCGCTGCTCGGCGTCGTTCGATTAAGTACCTAAATAACGGAATTCCGACACCAGTCTGCACGAACATCCTTCTAAAACATGTGCTCGTTTGTATTCTGAATTTTGGTGAATATTGTTTCCAGTAACTCGTCTTCTACCTCAATAAATATGTAATGACACATTGATCGTGACAAGCGGCACGGCTGTAGATATCAAAGCTTGTGAACAAATGGCGCTGAAGTGTTTCTAACACACACTTGCTGTATTCACAATACAGCGATGTGAAGCGACCAATCACAGTCCACGGAGGTTTAGTGGTAGAATATCGGCGGTAGTCGTTATTACAGATTGCGTCACTGTCTATTGTCATTTTAGCAAGTCCGTTTTGCATCGTCAACCAGAGACTACTAAAATCATACATCTGAAATTTCGAACAATGTGCTTATTGTACGTTCTTTGTTAATATTTGTATGATGAAGTATTTGATTGATGACGTGAGATGTGGGGTAGCACATGTAGTATGAAAGGCAGGTTACCGTTGAAGATTGATATTAATGATGGTCGTAAATGAGAGGGATGGAGGGCGCTGGTCGGTATAACCAACAAATGTAGTCAGAAGAGAACAGACTGATGATCGAAATTCAATAAACGAGATGCGACTGGAAGATACTGACCAGTATTTTGCTCTTATAAGAACGTCACCTAAAGCTATTCACGGCAAAGTGAGCACGTTTGAAAGCCCTCTCATTTGGAATAATAGTCAATAAATGTATTTTATTTTAGCGGTTGTGGTGGATTATACACGTTGTGTTTATTACATGCATGGCAATATTTTTTTTAATAGGTGGTTAAAGGAAAAAAAATTGCTGAAAAGAAAAAGTAACTAGGGACTCAAAAGTGGCCACTTTACCGTGAACAGTCTGTAACCAGTTAGATGCACTTCCATTATTGTTCCTATTCACTAACTTACCGTGAAGATATGCAAGCTTGGGTGTTTACAAACCTTCCCTTCTTGTCCCTCGTCGCCGGGACAGCTCTCTGATTGGCTAACGCCCACCGCGTCGCTGTGTTGCGAACGCCCTACTACACGTTGTTGCGGAACAAGCTGGCGGCACGGCAGACTGGGATTGTCGTGTTCTCTGCGCCTCGGTTTGCCGCATTGGGCTGAAGCCTCACGGCCGCGCTTTCAGGGAAATTAACCTAGCGGAACAGATTTCCTAATGTATTATGTTGTAGGTGTAACTTGGTTGTCGCCACTTAAAATGTTACACACCTCCTCGTTTTTGTTCCTTTTTTCTGTACCTCGCTCAGCAGAATACTGAGTATGGACGAGTGACGTGTAGGCTAAGTATACTCGAGCCAAAGCCGTACTGTATGCATGTCTAAGGATACTGTTTGTAGTATATTTCAGTCACTGTAGTATGTAGTATAATAAATTCGATCAAACCAACAGGCTGACGAATGGCGACCCTTAACACTTGCAGTTTATCGTTGGAACAGAAAGCAAGACGGGGTGGAACTTGTTTGTTGTTACGTGGTCAGAGTTGTCAGATAATTCTCAAACTTGACTTCGACGAATTAGTGTTTAATGTAAAATTTTCCCACCGTAGTAAACACCTCACAACATGCAGAATGCAAAAAAAGTATGGAGTATACATACGAGAAAGCACAGCTATTAGACGTTATTCCATTCGCGGTTACTTCCAACTGTTCTGAAGCCCTGCTGAAGGACTACTTTCAGGGTATTCCTCCGCCTCATGCTAACACAGCTTAGCTAAGTCTATAAACTATTCCAAAGGACAACGCACCGCATTCGTGCGCTCTGAGTTAAATAAGAACTATTTATTACCAGGTATCACCAACATACCTATATGTTTTTATTCATATAAGTTATTAAAGAAATAATATATTTTGTAAATAAAATGTTGGTAAAAGTTCAATTTAAGCAAAAAAGATACTTCCAAGTTAACAGAAGTTTAAAACGCTTGCCGTATTTAGTAAACAACCAAGCTCATCATACATGGGTTATTTTTCAAAGGTTTTATTCAAAAAGTGCGAAGAAACCGCGAATAGGCGATACCAACTGTACCGATACAAATGTGTGATTCACAGTGCTTCTAACGAGCAACATGTTCCCAACATCACAGACAAATAAACCCGAAAGAACAACAAAGTTAACGTAATGGTGTCTCCGACTATACGCTGTTCGCGGTAAAGTGAGCACTTTCGAGGCTCTAGTTACTTTTTTATTTCAGCTATTTTTCATCCTTGCAAACTACCTTTTTTTAAATAAATATGGCCGTGTAAGTAATAAACACAGTATGTGGATTCCAGAAGATTCTTAGAAGTTAACGCATCAGGCTTAAATAAAATATATTTATTGACTATTATCCCAAATGAGAGGGCTTTCAAATGTTCTCACTTTAGCGCAGCTTACTATTGTGTATTGTGTATTGTACAGGTCCCGAACACGCCGTGGCATGATTGTAAACAACGTGTTGATGTCATCTTCCGGAAGGTCATATTCCACCTGGGCAGCTCTTATAAGATCTGCAAGTGTCTCTGGAGGCAGTGTACGATCATACGCTGTTGTTTTCAGCTTGTCCCAGGCATGTTGAATGCGCTATTGCGCTCTCTACTGATCACGACAGAACTACATAACACCTGTGGTACCGCACCTGCGAACTATCTGGCAACACTGCGTGCGTGTTGATGTCAGTTGCCCTGGCGCATCCACGCACTGCAGCACGGCATTCCGCCCGCGTGTCCGTGCAGCTCTCTCATTGGCTCACGAGTGTGCCAATAAACTCTTATCTGATTGCAGAATGTCTGCAATTTAAGACGGTTTTCAAGTGTAACTTGTTCTGAAATGAACTACCAAAATATTCTGGTCTTTAGCAATGGGCCCTATATCACCAGCGGATTCGCTTTTCTATTTTGTAGTGTTTTTGGTTTTCTCTGCGCCAGTAGGCAGATCAGAACTGAAGCAGCTGGCATAGGAGCCGAGTAGGTTACAGTGTGAGTAATGTTGGCTCATAAACCACGAAGAGGATGGCGGCTGGTTGTTCATTAAAGAAGCGAATAAAAACTCATGAATAATTGCTAAGGAGTGGGTTACTTAGCTCGCTCAGGATTAATAATTTAATGTTACACCTCGAAATCTCTGAAATACTATAAAAAAAAACAGGTGTACCAGTTTTTTTTTGGCTCTTCAGTGTATTTATTACTAGATAGTACCAATGTACTTTCTTTGTTTTTACTACATATTGACTGTCAAATAAGTATTATAATTTATAGAGAGTGAAGAGATTTGGGCTGCTCTTAACAGCGACGAAATATTAAGCGAAAGTGTATTTGATTGAAAATTATAAGGCACTGTTATGTTAACCGAACTGTAAATCGAATGTAATATATTATTTAGTTCGGAAACAACCATAAATAACGTAACTTAATTAATTTACATGGTTTATCACAGAACTTGCAGACGTTTTAAGTTAACAAAGTGAATGTTAACAACACAATTGTAAGAAGTTTTGTTGCACTTGCACAAAAACTAATAAAATGAAAATAATTAGCAGATTATCTTCTATCAAGCTAAAAAAGCCGGTCATTTTTGATCGTCACGAGAAATCCGGAGGGACGCAAAAATGTGCTTAAAAAGTAGGATATGTCTTCCTTTTGCCGGACGTTTGGTAACCCCGCGCGTGAATGTACTGTTGGAGACCATGTGCCTACGTCAGAGGTGCTGTTCGTGTGGTAACAGTCGGCTGTTGTGGCTCGTGTGATCGTGCTGGCCGCACATCAGAGGGACCGTGTGGTGTACACTCGAGCAGTGTGCTGCTGGTTCTCACGCCGACTGTAGTGACCGTCAGCCTACACACTTATGACTGTACATTGAGAGCACTCGAGGTACAAGTAGAGCGAATTTCAATAGAGCCATTCACCTGACTACAAAATGCAAGTTAGTACGCACACTACCAAGGTTGTCAGAAAAGTACATTTTATTTTGCATGTGAAATAAAAATGCTAATATTTTCCTAGATTGTATTTATTTAATAGTTTAAAAATCAACAAATATAAGTCTATTTTTAATGCGAATTTAAGCGAATTTATTATGGAATGATTGGTATCTGACCTGGCTGACGTCGCAGCCCCTCCTCCCCCCTGCAGGAGGGAGGAGTCAACGACTTTGGAGGATTAGCAAGAATTTTCTGGTAATTATGTCTCTCGGCGCAACGCAGGATTTGGAGAAGTTTCTGGGCTATGGCCGACGACACGGTAAATACAACCGCAGCTAGAGGGTCGGCAGTCTTTGTGGTAGCCGTCTGGCTGAAGGTTAGTAATCGAGCGAAGACTGGTGCAACGAGGGACATCAGTAGAGAGGACGGCAGACGAGTGTGTGTAGTGTGGACGGACGAGAGGGTGTGTTACCCGATGAGTGGAAGGCTACTGTGCTTGGGGGTGCTCGCAGTGCTCCAAGTACTCTAGAACACATTCCGGACTTATGGAATCTGGGCTGAATTAAGGCGGGACTGTTTTAATACGTGATACGGACTGTGTAAATATTGAAACTGTCAAACATAGACATAGACCTATATTTTGTAAAATAATTCAGTGGGTTTTGGTACACTGTTTATTAGGACTGATTTTAGTTTGATTGCAATCATTTCTTTGGGGCAATAGTAAATTCTGTTGATTAAATTTTAAATAGCAAGTGATATTATTTTATTGTGAGACATTAAGTCAAGAGTATTTTTTGTAGTGTTTGTAAACAAATTAGAGTATTATTAACTTTTTTATTTTATTTTTTGAAAACATGGTTTTTGAAGCATCTCTAATAAAAATGCGCTTAAACTTTTATTTAAAATAGATTTTAATTAATTAATTTTTTAAATATTTAAATAAGTAAATTGTAGCACCATAAGATAAGAGACATTACTGTGTATCAGTATCTGCCTGTGAAATAAAATTGGTGCATTATTTTTTGATATGCAACATAAATGGTACATTTGCGACAATGTTGGTATAGCATATTCGCAGTTGATTCACACTCTTTGTATCGAACCTTTGGAAAACCACCCCATGTACTACGTATTGGTTGTCTCTTAGTATCACAAGCGTATTATATTTACGTTAGCATAGAAGTAGGCCAACCTTATTTTTGTTAAATTGAACTTTTACTTATATTGTATTAAAAAAATTATAATATTTAATTTAAAATTAATATGAAAAAAATATATAACATGGTGTGTTGGCAACGACAGTAGTTATAAATAGGGCATTCGAATACAGGGTCGTGACAGGGTGCCACCGCCGATGACGTACTGCTCTTGCATTCCCCCGCCGTTTTTCCCTCGAAATATGCCGTTTTACCCTCAAAATGCCCATTTTCCCACCAAAACGTCAAAATTTCCCTTTTACCTCGAAATTTCCCTTTTCCCTAAAAATTTACCTAATTTCCCTCAAAATATTATTTTTTCAAATTTGTTTCAACGATCCCACAATGTGGCTAAATGACTAATTTTTGGGCAATGAGGGGTTGAGGGATTTTCTTCGAGTCTATGCTAAGTTGGGAGGGTTATCTCAGAGTCTCCCCAAATATGATATATGGCTATTTAAGCCCTATGCGGATGTATAAGCATAGTTGGCCGTAATTCCCGAACCGTTTAAGGTGTAGTCGTCAAATTCATATAGGCATCGACGCAGACAAGGAAAATTAACAAATAGTCATTAAGCCCTATGCGAACTTATAAGCATAGTTGATCATAATACCCGAACCGTTTAAGGTACAACCAGCAAATACATCAAATAGGCAAGGGGGTGTTCTCCGAGTCTTCCCTGACGCCCCGACTGGCCCCTACATCATACTCTTGCAGGGGGTTCTCCGTGTCTTCCCAAATCCCTACCATGTCACCCGACTGGTCTCTACGTAATGAGTTATCTCAGAGTCTTCCCAAATACGATTACCATTTAATTCATTCCTACTTGATCGTATACTTCATGCTCTCGCATTTCAAGCGCAAGGTTGTCTCAGACATCACACACTAGCATACCAAGCCGNTTTTTACCATGCTTTCACGTCAGGAAGTGCCTTTGTTGACAGCTTAAAAATTTCAGTTTGTTCTCAGTGTTTTTTTTTATATTGTTTAAACATTTTGAAAATACATATACTTCTTTCAATTAATTTCACAGAAATGAATAGAACCAAAATCTTTTGTGTCACACCAACGCGTGGCAGGGTAAGCTAGTGTTTTATAAATATTAATGTCAGCTGTGGTACCTGGCCTCAACATGTGATCAATCTCACCCCTCTTTACGGTAATTACCTGAATCGCTTGGAAGTGCAGTCACCACTTTGCGTGCGGCTTACATGAACTCTCATCCGACCTGTGCGTGTACCTAATGTGACATACTGCACATGGCATGTGCTAGGCGTGGTCAATGAGCGACGTGCATGCTGTAAAGACGTGATAGGAGGTTCGAGAGGCAAGTTGGACTGCTCGTAGAACTGCCCGCCGTTCGGGATGTTCGGACCTCACACATTGTGTTGGAAGTACGACGAACTTTGTGTTGTGCCCGCAACACAACTCGTCGCTTCAGTTAGCCGTTGTGTCACCAGAGTAGCGCGGGACACTATCGACTGTATCTAACAACGAATAGTGCTTCTCCGTAGGAATGGTTGACCACCGCGGCAGACTTTGGAGGAGTACGAGTAAGTACCACAGCTCCTGTCTCACTTTACAGCAATACACATGCCGCTGCTACTGGCGTGGTGATCTGAGGAACTATCGCACGTGATCGTAGCATTAAGAAATAGTTTTGAAATTCACCGCTTCAGTGTTCACATATAGTGTTGAAGCTCTGTCCCACACATCCATAGTAGCGATTCTACATTAGGAAAGAGTCGTATAAGTATGGAGGTTCCCAACTACGCGCAGCGACGCTGAACATTCCTATATTCGCAGCCTGATAAGTGGCACTCTATGTATAAATTCTACACTGCCATTACCGGTTGGGAAGTAAATGTCTTACGATGTAGTTGGCCACTATCGGCGATGTGAAGGTCGTTGACTGCACAGCACTATGTTGAAGCTACCCTGTGATCTCGTGTGTGGACTTCCCTGGCCGAGCGGCGAGGTAACTCTCCCCTGCACACAGCTGTGGTTTCCCAGTGGTGTTTGTCATGTCGCCTTATTGGTCACCTAGTTTATCGCACATAGAACATTTCTGGACCCATATGGAGCACCAACACACTCCTATTAGTGATTTGGAGCACAATTTGCAACTTCAGGAAAATGTGCTAATGTATCAAAAGGCGTTTTAAAATGTAATTCCCTGGTGGATCGCGCCATCGCATGTCTCGAGGTACTGAAAGTGCCCTCCTTTAGTTCCGCAGGTGCGCGCAACATGGTCCTGATGAAATAACATGGTAACTGCTTTGTTCTTTTGCCTGCACCATCACACTTCTAGTATTTCTTTAGACCCCCAGTTGTTCATCTTAGTGCCAGAGGGGCCCGCGGTGGTGTAGTGAGCAGACTGCTCGCCACCCACCAAGGCGAAACGGATTACATTCCCGGCCGGGTCGCTCCCGGATTTTCGCATGTGGGAATCGTGCCGGACAATGCCGCTGTCGGCGTGTTTCCTCGGGGATCTCCCGTTTCACCCGCCCTCGCATTCCAACGCTGCTCCGTTCTCACCTCGCTTCACCCTCATCGGCTCTCAAGACTTCAGTGTTAAGAGTACGTGGCCCCGATATATTTCTTTTTTTCCGTCCGAGGAGCAGACAATAACGGGCGCGCCCGGCGCCCCGTCGCCTTTACGCTAAAGGCGCTGAACCTGCGTGCAGTTAGGCTTTCCTCTGCAGTGAGGTCTGTAGCAGTGGATGTTATTACACGTGACGAAAACCGTAGATTGAACTACGACTGTACAGATTCATTTTTCACTTGCCTGTCAAGGAAACAGCGCAAAAATACTCTGAAAATCCGATTTTTCTTTAAACAACATTCACGATTTTTTTTCTCGTAGAATAAACTTAACATTATAATAACCAAAGTGTACGGGCCTGGATAATAGTTAATATTTCCTGGCAAGAAGTCGTGTTCCCAGGACGTTTATTGGCTGAGGTTGGCGTGAACGTCGACTCAGCTAGTGGCGGAATGAGGCGACAGTGAGTACACGTGGCTGTGAAAGTCGACGGCGGAGGCGCGAGTTAGTGGGCGCAACCAGAAGCAAGTAGAGGAGCAGCGGACTAACTGCCGACGACCTCTTGTGAAACTGTGTTAGTTGTGGGAAGACTTTCCTCTGCTATTGTCGACGTCTTCACCGCTCTCTCACGCTCGTGGGACCAGCTCGCGGGGTTCTCTTCCTAGAGGTACTCAGGTCAAGATGGCGCCACCTCCCGTGCTGCACGAGCACCTCACATTACTTACCTCTTGTTTCACGCCTGTTTCCATGCAAGTGAATTCAAACCAACAAACGGCGAAGGAACATTTCACGAATTACCGATGCGTTATTTTGTTCGTCGCTAGTTTTTTTTACTGAGATAAATAACATTTGTGTCCAAAATTGCAACTTGGAAAAACAACTCATGGACGTCTTACTTGAGGGAGCAAGTAAATAAAACGATTTTATCATTTTCCTGGTAAAATTATTTACAATTAATTTTTTCCTCTTCCCAAACTGCAATGAAACAATGTAACTGTAAGTAATGCAGTTCCTAAACTTGACACTAGCAGCGCTGCTCGGCGTCGTTCGATTAAGTACCTAAATAACGGAATTCCGACACCAGTCTGCACGAACATCCTTCTAAAACATGTGCTCGTTTGTATTCTGAATTTTGGTGAATATTGTTTCCAGTAACTCGTCTTCTACCTCAATAAATATGTAATGACACATTGATCGTGACAAGCGGCACGGCTGTAGATATCAAAGCTTGTGAACAAATGGCGCTGAAGTGTTTCTAACACACACTTGCTGTATTCACAATACAGCGATGTGAAGCGACCAATCACAGTCCACGGAGGTTTAGTGGTAGAATATCGGCGGTAGTCGTTATTACAGATTGCGTCACTGTCTATTGTCATTTTAGCAAGTCCGTTTTGCATCGTCAACCAGAGACTACTAAAATCATACATCTGAAATTTCGAACAATGTGCTTATTGTACGTTCTTTGTTAATATTTGTATGATGAAGTATTTGATTGATGACGTGAGATGTGGGGTAGCACATGTAGTATGAAAGGCAGGTTACCGTTGAAGATTGATATTAATGATGGTCGTAAATGAGAGGGATGGAGGGCGCTGGTCGGTATAACCAACAAATGTAGTCAGAAGAGAACAGACTGATGATCGAAATTCAATAAACGAGATGCGACTGGAAGATACTGACCAGTATTTTGCTCTTATAAGAACGTCACCTAAAGCTATTCACGGCAAAGTGAGCACGTTTGAAAGCCCTCTCATTTGGAATAATAGTCAATAAATGTATTTTATTTTAGCGGTTGTGGTGGATTATACACGTTGTGTTTATTACATGCATGGCAATATTTTTTTTAATAGGTGGTTAAAGGAAAAAAAATTGCTGAAAAGAAAAAGTAACTAGGGACTCAAAAGTGGCCACTTTACCGTGAACAGTCTGTAACCAGTTAGATGCACTTCCATTATTGTTCCTATTCACTAACTTACCGTGAAGATATGCAAGCTTGGGTGTTTACAAACCTTCCCTTCTTGTCCCTCGTCGCCGGGACAGCTCTCTGATTGGCTAACGCCCACCGCGTCGCTGTGTTGCGAACGCCCTACTACACGTTGTTGCGGAACAAGCTGGCGGCACGGCAGACTGGGATTGTCGTGTTCTCTGCGCCTCGGTTTGCCGCATTGGGCTGAAGCCTCACGGCCGCGCTTTCAGGGAAATTAACCTAGCGGAACAGATTTCCTAATGTATTATGTTGTAGGTGTAACTTGGTTGTCGCCACTTAAAATGTTACACACCTCCTCGTTTTTGTTCCTTTTTTCTGTACCTCGCTCAGCAGAATACTGAGTATGGACGAGTGACGTGTAGGCTAAGTATACTCGAGCCAAAGCCGTACTGTATGCATGTCTAAGGATACTGTTTGTAGTATATTTCAGTCACTGTAGTATGTAGTATAATAAATTCGATCAAACCAACAGGCTGACGAATGGCGACCCTTAACACTTGCAGTTTATCGTTGGAACAGAAAGCAAGACGGGGTGGAACTTGTTTGTTGTTACGTGGTCAGAGTTGTCAGATAATTCTCAAACTTGACTTCGACGAATTAGTGTTTAATGTAAAATTTTCCCACCGTAGTAAACACCTCACAACATGCAGAATGCAAAAAAAGTATGGAGTATACATACGAGAAAGCACAGCTATTAGACGTTATTCCATTCGCGGTTACTTCCAACTGTTCTGAAGCCCTGCTGAAGGACTACTTTCAGGGTATTCCTCCGCCTCATGCTAACACAGCTTAGCTAAGTCTATAAACTATTCCAAAGGACAACGCACCGCATTCGTGCGCTCTGAGTTAAATAAGAACTATTTATTACCAGGTATCACCAACATACCTATATGTTTTTATTCATATAAGTTATTAAAGAAATAATATATTTTGTAAATAAAATGTTGGTAAAAGTTCAATTTAAGCAAAAAAGATACTTCCAAGTTAACAGAAGTTTAAAACGCTTGCCGTATTTAGTAAACAACCAAGCTCATCATACATGGGTTATTTTTCAAAGGTTTTATTCAAAAAGTGCGAAGAAACCGCGAATAGGCGATACCAACTGTACCGATACAAATGTGTGATTCACAGTGCTTCTAACGAGCAACATGTTCCCAACATCACAGACAAATAAACCCGAAAGAACAACAAAGTTAACGTAATGGTGTCTCCGACTATACGCTGTTCGCGGTAAAGTGAGCACTTTCGAGGCTCTAGTTACTTTTTTATTTCAGCTATTTTTCATCCTTGCAAACTACCTTTTTTTAAATAAATATGGCCGTGTAAGTAATAAACACAGTATGTGGATTCCAGAAGATTCTTAGAAGTTAACGCATCAGGCTTAAATAAAATATATTTATTGACTATTATCCCAAATGAGAGGGCTTTCAAATGTTCTCACTTTAGCGCAGCTTACTATTGTGTATTGTGTATTGTACAGGTCCCGAACACGCCGTGGCATGATTGTAAACAACGTGTTGATGTCATCTTCCGGAAGGTCATATTCCACCTGGGCAGCTCTTATAAGATCTGCAAGTGTCTCTGGAGGCAGTGTACGATCATACGCTGTTGTTTTCAGCTTGTCCCAGGCATGTTGAATGCGCTATTGCGCTCTCTACTGATCACGACAGAACTACATAACACCTGTGGTACCGCACCTGCGAACTATCTGGCAACACTGCGTGCGTGTTGATGTCAGTTGCCCTGGCGCATCCACGCACTGCAGCACGGCATTCCGCCCGCGTGTCCGTGCAGCTCTCTCATTGGCTCACGAGTGTGCCAATAAACTCTTATCTGATTGCAGAATGTCTGCAATTTAAGACGGTTTTCAAGTGTAACTTGTTCTGAAATGAACTACCAAAATATTCTGGTCTTTAGCAATGGGCCCTATATCACCAGCGGATTCGCTTTTCTATTTTGTAGTGTTTTTGGTTTTCTCTGCGCCAGTAGGCAGATCAGAACTGAAGCAGCTGGCATAGGAGCCGAGTAGGTTACAGTGTGAGTAATGTTGGCTCATAAACCACGAAGAGGATGGCGGCTGGTTGTTCATTAAAGAAGCGAATAAAAACTCATGAATAATTGCTAAGGAGTGGGTTACTTAGCTCGCTCAGGATTAATAATTTAATGTTACACCTCGAAATCTCTGAAATACTATAAAAAAAAACAGGTGTACCAGTTTTTTTTTGGCTCTTCAGTGTATTTATTACTAGATAGTACCAATGTACTTTCTTTGTTTTTACTACATATTGACTGTCAAATAAGTATTATAATTTATAGAGAGTGAAGAGATTTGGGCTGCTCTTAACAGCGACGAAATATTAAGCGAAAGTGTATTTGATTGAAAATTATAAGGCACTGTTATGTTAACCGAACTGTAAATCGAATGTAATATATTATTTAGTTCGGAAACAACCATAAATAACGTAACTTAATTAATTTACATGGTTTATCACAGAACTTGCAGACGTTTTAAGTTAACAAAGTGAATGTTAACAACACAATTGTAAGAAGTTTTGTTGCACTTGCACAAAAACTAATAAAATGAAAATAATTAGCAGATTATCTTCTATCAAGCTAAAAAAGCCGGTCATTTTTGATCGTCACGAGAAATCCGGAGGGACGCAAAAATGTGCTTAAAAAGTAGGATATGTCTTCCTTTTGCCGGACGTTTGGTAACCCCGCGCGTGAATGTACTGTTGGAGACCATGTGCCTACGTCAGAGGTGCTGTTCGTGTGGTAACAGTCGGCTGTTGTGGCTCGTGTGATCGTGCTGGCCGCACATCAGAGGGACCGTGTGGTGTACACTCGAGCAGTGTGCTGCTGGTTCTCACGCCGACTGTAGTGACCGTCAGCCTACACACTTATGACTGTACATTGAGAGCACTCGAGGTACAAGTAGAGCGAATTTCAATAGAGCCATTCACCTGACTACAAAATGCAAGTTAGTACGCACACTACCAAGGTTGTCAGAAAAGTACATTTTATTTTGCATGTGAAATAAAAATGCTAATATTTTCCTAGATTGTATTTATTTAATAGTTTAAAAATCAACAAATATAAGTCTATTTTTAATGCGAATTTAAGCGAATTTATTATGGAATGATTGGTATCTGACCTGGCTGACGTCGCAGCCCCTCCTCCCCCCTGCAGGAGGGAGGAGTCAACGACTTTGGAGGATTAGCAAGAATTTTCTGGTAATTATGTCTCTCGGCGCAACGCAGGATTTGGAGAAGTTTCTGGGCTATGGCCGACGACACGGTAAATACAACCGCAGCTAGAGGGTCGGCAGTCTTTGTGGTAGCCGTCTGGCTGAAGGTTAGTAATCGAGCGAAGACTGGTGCAACGAGGGACATCAGTAGAGAGGACGGCAGACGAGTGTGTGTAGTGTGGACGGACGAGAGGGTGTGTTACCCGATGAGTGGAAGGCTACTGTGCTTGGGGGTGCTCGCAGTGCTCCAAGTACTCTAGAACACATTCCGGACTTATGGAATCTGGGCTGAATTAAGGCGGGACTGTTTTAATACGTGATACGGACTGTGTAAATATTGAAACTGTCAAACATAGACATAGACCTATATTTTGTAAAATAATTCAGTGGGTTTTGGTACACTGTTTATTAGGACTGATTTTAGTTTGATTGCAATCATTTCTTTGGGGCAATAGTAAATTCTGTTGATTAAATTTTAAATAGCAAGTGATATTATTTTATTGTGAGACATTAAGTCAAGAGTATTTTTTGTAGTGTTTGTAAACAAATTAGAGTATTATTAACTTTTTTATTTTATTTTTTGAAAACATGGTTTTTGAAGCATCTCTAATAAAAATGCGCTTAAACTTTTATTTAAAATAGATTTTAATTAATTAATTTTTTAAATATTTAAATAAGTAAATTGTAGCACCATAAGATAAGAGACATTACTGTGTATCAGTATCTGCCTGTGAAATAAAATTGGTGCATTATTTTTTGATATGCAACATAAATGGTACATTTGCGACAATGTTGGTATAGCATATTCGCAGTTGATTCACACTCTTTGTATCGAACCTTTGGAAAACCACCCCATGTACTACGTATTGGTTGTCTCTTAGTATCACAAGCGTATTATATTTACGTTAGCATAGAAGTAGGCCAACCTTATTTTTGTTAAATTGAACTTTTACTTATATTGTATTAAAAAAATTATAATATTTAATTTAAAATTAATATGAAAAAAATATATAACATGGTGTGTTGGCAACGACAGTAGTTATAAATAGGGCATTCGAATACAGGGTCGTGACAGGGTGCCACCGCCGATGACGTACTGCTCTTGCATTCCCCCGCCGTTTTTCCCTCGAAATATGCCGTTTTACCCTCAAAATGCCCATTTTCCCACCAAAACGTCAAAATTTCCCTTTTACCTCGAAATTTCCCTTTTCCCTAAAAATTTACCTAATTTCCCTCAAAATATTATTTTTTCAAATTTGTTTCAACGATCCCACAATGTGGCTAAATGACTAATTTTTGGGCAATGAGGGGTTGAGGGATTTTCTTCGAGTCTATGCTAAGTTGGGAGGGTTATCTCAGAGTCTCCCCAAATATGATATATGGCTATTTAAGCCCTATGCGGATGTATAAGCATAGTTGGCCGTAATTCCCGAACCGTTTAAGGTGTAGTCGTCAAATTCATATAGGCATCGACGCAGACAAGGAAAATTAACAAATAGTCATTAAGCCCTATGCGAACTTATAAGCATAGTTGATCATAATACCCGAACCGTTTAAGGTACAACCAGCAAATACATCAAATAGGCAAGGGGGTGTTCTCCGAGTCTTCCCTGACGCCCCGACTGGCCCCTACATCATACTCTTGCAGGGGGTTCTCCGTGTCTTCCCAAATCCCTACCATGTCACCCGACTGGTCTCTACGTAATGAGTTATCTCAGAGTCTTCCCAAATACGATTACCATTTAATTCATTCCTACTTGATCGTATACTTCATGCTCTCGCATTTCAAGCGCAAGGTTGTCTCAGACATCACACACTAGCATACCAAGCCGGGAGGATTATCTCAGAGTCTTCCCCAGTCGCAGTGACGCGAGGCATAACATAAAGGACGTCGCCATGGCACTTGGTGAAACATAAAGAACGTTGCCGAACACTTCAACGACGCACGCACCCTTACATAAAGGGTGACGTCAAACACTGCGGCGAAGCGCACATGGCATAACATAAAGCACACCACCGTACACTTTGCTAATTCTTACACTTAGATGCATTAAAAAAAAGCAGAAAACAAGGGTAATCATTTTGCAGTTTTCACAAGTGTTTTACCTAACACTTTTATTTCAACGTTAAGACAGGAACTACTTTCCCTCTGTCGTTGCCAACTTTAAAGGACGCATGCCACTCAGTGAGCCCGTTAAAATAGATACATGTAGGGGCAGTGACATTTCTCTAAGGTTGATTTTAAAAATGCTCCCTGTATCAAGAACAGCCTCTAAGAGCTTATCATAAGGTATAGTGTGCGATGCAATCCAGCATCCACATTTGAATACAGCGCTGTAATAAGCGAAAGAAGGGAAATTTTACCGAACATTCAGTGACATGATGCGGAAAGTTGTTCGCTTGGGATTTGTTATGAATACAAAATAGTACGCAGGTACATTCTTATTGCAACTGTTAGTGCTCTGAAACTTTTTATGTTATTTCGTAATGTTCTAAAAGTGTATTTGTCATTGAAAGAGGAACATTTTTGTTCACGTCTTTACCCTTTTGAGATATGTGTGGTAAGCGGCATAGCCTATGGTCATATTACATTAAATAATATGTGGCTGCGATTTATCTACACGAAAACCTACAGATTGGAAGCGGAATATTTACGCTGTATAACTTAACCCTCACTGGCGTGCTCAGAGGGGGTGCAGTTGCACCCCTCCCCACCCCAATTACATCATGTAATTCGGAAAATGTAAAAGAATCTTGCCAATACCTTTTTTCAATCGACAGTCTGCGTGTTCGAAACGACCACTAAATTAAAAAAGGTTCAGTGTAGTGTCGAATATTTGTAATAAATATGTTTTTAATATATTCTTACCGAGTGTTCCTAATCTGGTGTAAGTGGTTCTGTATTTTGCGGTTTGCGCCACCCATTATCTAATCATGCGCACGCCTTTAATGCATTTGCACTTCAATAGTTCGTTTCTACAAATTATATCAAGCAGCATTGCTGTTTTAAGAAATAAAAGATTCACTCCAACCGAATATATTTACAGTACCTTCCTCTGTTTGTTAAATATTATTACATAACATCATAGCTAAACAAAAGCAATAAAGAAATAGATTATTGTTTATACGTTCAGCGAATGTATATTACTGAACATAATTTTTTCTTGCTTCCAAATATCAACGGAATAAGTACAACAAAAAATGACGAATGGGCTACAGATAATTTAAGTAATATGTTTCGAGAATGTATAATTAAGTAATATTTATGAACATGGTTAACAAATGGCAACAGGTTGAAAGTGGCGGAAATGTTGTATTAATCAGTATTGCCCAGTTTATTAGTTAGGATGCTGTATTGGTGTAGGCTGGCAGCTCAGTGGTCATGCCGCGACTGCCTGCGCTCTCATCGCGAGTGTAGCAGACGGTCTCTACTGCGGTGTTCTGTTACTTGATGCCATTATACTCGAGATTACATAGGATACACACTACTTAACATTGCATAACACATGAAAAACAAAGCTGAGAAGTTTGAGGCAATGTAAACATTACAGCGAGTAAGTGTTAACCCTGATAGCTGCCTGTGATGCCTTCAGCCTCGGAGTAGTTGAGCAGAGAGAGGCGAGATGCCGTGGCTGTGGGCGTACCCGTTCTCTGACTGGCTACAGCGTGCTCGTGACTGGGCGCTCGGCTCACCTAGGTCGCCAGGCGCCGACTGTCGAACGACGGTCCGCCATGTTGCTGGCCAGTGGCGGCTGGAGTTCGCGCTACATAAGCTGCTTTCACATCTCTGTTCGGAACCACTCCGTGGCTTGCTTGCATTTCCGCCAGTGAACCCGCCTTTAAGAAATAGTAGACTAGGCTTGCACGATCAGGTCTAGGGATTACATATATTTCCAACCGTGGTTCCTCTGGCAGGAGTGAAATAAGGAAAGGATTCCCAGCAGCTATGTACAATAAACGTGTTTAAGTCACGTGGCCTACTAATTGGAGTGACAGACGTTTCTCAGCGCGGTGAAAGCTGCGCAGAAACGCCATAGAGTGCTGACGCAGAAGAAGGGAAACCAAGCAGAATGTGAGAGGTGTATGGAAGGAAAGAAGCGAGCGTTGACTACAGGACCGTCACGTGGTGTCGAGGAGGGGGGGGGGGCTCTGTGCCACTGTGTTACGTCGTCGTAGGCCTGTATAATGCTTGCCGTGTTTGAGAGCTGTTGAATGCATTTCGCAGCAGATAAAGTGGCAATTACCTTCAAAGGGTGTCAGCAATGAAATTAACGTGTAGTGATCCCTTCCTTTCTCACTTGACACGGAAATAGAGAAGGTTGAAAACCAAAGTAGGAAGATATTGAAATGTATCTGTCCCGTTGCTGAGGTATCGGCCTTGTCGGCCGCCGCTGAGAACACCGCAGAGCGCTGATGAGACAACTGTGATCGTGCCAGAGTGGAGGCACAGTTTGGCGGCTGGCAGAGAATCATTTCCGTTAAAGAGCGGAAACTAGTTTCCCCCCCCCTCCCAATTTTTTTTGTTAGTGGATGTAAATTCAAAATTTTGTACGTTGTTTTCACTACGCGATATCCTGTAATCTCGCACTTGGAGGTCAAACGGTGCTAAAGGCTGTTCGCGATAAAGTGAGCACTTTTGAAATCAACCTTCCAGAAACGTCACTACTCCTATACCTGCATGCATTTTAACTGTCGCACTGAGGGACATGGGCCCAGTAAAGTTAGCAACGGATAAAAATTAGTTGCATGTATTAGAGTCGAATTTAGAGTGTTAGGTTACCATTTGTGACACCTCAAATTATTTCTTTTACTTTCTGTTTCTTTTTAAAGTAATGCTTCTAAGTTTAAAAATTAGCAGATTCGTAAAATATTTACTTTTCTAATAATTCCACAGTTTCACTTGACCGACGCATGTATGAGGTGATGAGAAAACAATGTCGATGTTAGTTTTACATAACGCGGAAGAATACACAGTGTGCATACAAGTAGATCTTAAGCAGGGCTTTCAGAAGTACTCAGTTAACCGTGAGCAGCCTACAGCTTGTGTGTTACTCAGCTGCTGGCGCGAGAAAGCCATGCAGCTGTCTGCGAACTACGTAATACTTGTTTACTTAGTATATTCTAAGTACGTACTACTGTGAAGTTTTGAAAAGTAACTCTACCATTTCTTGTATTTTAGACTTGCGTTAACCTACAGCTACCAAATGTCACAAACTATTTTTCCATCCAAGCACAAATCTTCCGTCTTGACGAGTCGCTTGTCTCTTACAGAAGTTAACTAAGTTTTCGCACTTTACCTTTGCGTATGATAACACACGCACTTGGTTAGGCGTAGCTCTCCTGCATGGTGATTGGCTAGGAGCAAGGTTGTGTGGGCAGGAGTAGAAACAAAACATTTGATGGAGCAGCATTATTTATTTCAGGAGCCAACATTTTTGTAAATTCTTTTTCCGTCTCGCAATAAGGAGCATGCCAACCATTTCTGTACAAAAATGGGAGCATTCTATGCGAAAATGGCGTGACTTCCAGAAACTGCAATTAAATACGAAGGTCGTTCCACGAGATCAAGTTTCGTAATTCAGTTATCGTATACGGAAAAATACTGCACTTGCAGTTCAAGTAACTCGTGCGATAAGCAACAAATAAGTAGATAAAATAAATTTTATAAAAGTTTCTACCTAATTAAACTATTAATAACTGCAGTAAATAAATCATTTGCAACTAAATTTTTATATATTGCATGGTAATAGTTCGCCTGACTGATAGAAATTTTCTTTCTATTATCTTACATTTAGTTAGTCCAAATATTAGAAAATATTTCTTAAACCTTTAAATGTGCGTGTACTACTTTATTTGTTGCAACTGACGTTAATATTCTGGCAGTGGTTTGAAAATTTTAAGTGAAAAATATTTAGAACGTGTTCAAAAAGAAAATCTTGAAGAAATGAGAGGTATTCGATAAACAGAAGTAAAATGGCCACGACATCCGCTTGACGTCATATATAACTCACTAAATTGAGTTCGATAATAATTGCATGTCATTTGATCTAATATTTTATCGCGTTAAATGACCTTAGCATATGTATTTGCAACTTAATTAGAACCTTCTATCGTTGGCACTATGATCTTTTATGGAAACTAGTACACCACCGTGATGTGCTCAAATCTGGGCGAGAATGTTATTCCCTTGAACAGTTACTCAACGAACTAAAACAGTCAAGTCCATGTTAGTAATTTACAGGATATGTAACAAGTAGACTCGGCACTCCTGCAGGACTTTGTTGAAACATGTATAAAATTTTCGTTGTTAGTTATTACGCATGCACAATTGTTTAAACTACTAACCTTAAGCCGATCTCACAACTATATACCACCGAATCATTGTTCCCACTAAGATGTATTCCGAGTTAGCAAATGGCGCTTATTGTAAGCAGTTGTGTCCGTTCTAATTTTTAAAAAAATATGCAGTGTTTCAGTGTAAATCTTTTTTCAGGACAGAAATGAAAGTCGTTATTTTATTGCCCGTTTAGAAATACGGCTATTGAGCCATGAATGTTGTGTCGAAAAGTGTCAAAGTATGCGAATCGCTATAAGATCAGGGTGGCCACAGACCTGGAAAACCGGAAAAGTCGGGAAATATTCGGGAATTCCTTTAACCGGGAAAATATCAGGAAAAAATCAGGGAAATTTAAGATGCATCATGGAATTTTATACCCATCTAGAACTTTTTCCATTTTGCATATTACGTGTTTTGTTCTGCAAGCGAACGAAGCTAATTTCTTAGCAGGAAACAACATAACACTTAGGGTACAAACATCCCTTTAGGTGAAGTGAAGCTCGTTGTGATTGGTTTGTGGTTCTTGTAATGGTGATTGTCACGTGACCCATAACCAATCACAAACACGGTTGCTTGCCGCAGTTGCGTAACCGGCCGAAGATGGCCTCACCGACTGCCGACATCGTGAGCAATCGTAAATGTTGATGTACTCATTGAATGGAATGTGAAAGTATTAAATTCGCATTACGTGATATGTGAATTTGTTTGGGATACAAGTTAAGTGACAATCACTCAGAAATGTTTTGTTATCAACGGAGGAGAGTTAATGGCGTATCTAGCTATTTGCAACAAAGAATGCACTGGTGATAGTGTGCAATCCGAAGACGCGTTGTTTCGTTGACATTTTTTTGTGGACGGATAATTTACCTTGAGGTGAGTAAGTTTGATCACTTTTTCACAAATTCGACAATGTTTAAGTCTAGTTTTTACATCTTTTTTTTAATCCATAGTCTTTAAAAAATTAATCAGCTTCCTACTTGCATCACCACATCGTCGTTATTACAATTAAAAACATTATAAATTATTAAAAAAAAAAATCTAACTACTTTAGTTTTGAAATAATTGTGCGGGAAAATGCAGAAACTGACAATTCTCTGTAATTTGAATGTATTTTCAACATTTGTTTATCAACAAATTCATTGTAAGGCGTAACGAAAGTATATAACGTGCAATTTTAACCAATTTTTCTCTACAGTCTTGTCCGAATTAGCTAATGTAAGAACTCTGGGTGTAGGTATTGTGTTGGATGGATTATAACGCCACTGAACAGCGCCGCGTGCGCGAATTTGGAAACTGCAGGTTTGTGAATGTTTTCCCCTAAGCAAACTTATTTTTTCGTTGTTTCGTTGTCAGAGTCAAGTAAAATTCCCATGTCGTGCCACTTGTGCAAGTCGATATAAGGAATTATGGATAGGGTTGGGAATAANTGAAATACATTTCTCTAATTCAAAACGTTTATAATTAAACTTGCAGATAGTGTGAATTTTAGTTAGGTAATTATCCAGTTTAGCAGATTTTTTGTAAACCCCCCCCGAAAAGTGATATATTTCCACTCTACTAATTACGCAGAACACGAATATAGTAGGGTCTTTAAAGCATAACTAATTTCGTAATATGTGCCCACCTAACCTAACACAACCTAACCTAACCTAACCTAACACAACCTAACCCCACAATGAGTGAATCACTATTTTACATTTTTAAAGTAACCTAGGATTGTAGGGTTTTAAACTAATCTAGGATTATACGTCTTAATCTAACCTAGGATTGTAGGGTGTTAATTCGAGGTTAGTTAAAAACCCTACTATCCTAGGTTAGATAAACCCCCCACAATCCTAGGTTATATTAAAACCCTACAATCCTAGATTAGTTTAAAATCCTACAATCCTAGGTTAGATTAAAACCCTATAATTCTAGGTTAGGTTAAAAACCTACATTCCTAGGTTAGTTTAAAAATGTAAAATAGTGATTCACTCATCGTGGGGTTAAGTTCTGTTAGGTTAGGAGGGCGCATATTACGAAATTAGTCATACGGTAATGACGCTAGTATGGTGTCCGAAGTAAACTGAGCGGTGGGCTGCTCGTACTTTTAACTATTTTATTTAATACGTTCTACTTATTATAACATTACGCCCTCCAGAATATGAACAAGGTAAGCTGTGCAGAACCCATTAATGCTACTTTAGTTGGTTTAGGACGTTTCCTTCAGAAAAGCCGCTACACTGGATAATTACCCTTTGCACATATTATTCATGTCTTCTGTTTCTGTAGAAAAATGTGCTTTCTGTGCAGGTGCCTTGTAAAATGACAGCAAGGTTTCAGGACGACTGGCTTATTGACCCTAATTTGGGCGGGCTTGATAAAAAAGTTTCTTGTGACCCAACAAAAGCTAAGTGTAAAGTTTGCAACACATCGTTTACGTTAAGCAACATGGGCCACACTGCAGTCAAAAGCCATGCTAAAGGGGAAAAAAAAACACTTATCAAGGGTTAGTGACAAAAAAACACATTTAATAGGTGAATTTTTTAAAACTTCACAAGAGGACAGAATCGATTCAGTGTCAGTGTCTCCAAACAGTCGACACTGTCCATCGACATCTGTTCAGCCCCCAGAGAAACAAATTGTCAAGGATGTACCTCACTGTAGTGTTGAGGCATTTGTTATTAATGAACACGTGAGTCGTGCAGAAATAGTGTGATGTCTGCAGACAATTATTGCACATAAATCCATGCATACAGCAGCAAAGGATATTAATTTGTTAAAAGTTGTGTTCCCAGACAGTGTTATAGCCAGTAAGGTGCAACTCCAAGAAGCACGATTGCATATTCTATACCGCACAGCGCTCACGTTGATGTTAGTCGAGGCGTCAGTATTGAAAAGCGATGTATTGTTGTTGCATTGTTGCACGCCTGTCGCCTGGAACGTGTTTTGACAAGAAGCTACGCTGGTCGCCTTCATCCAGTCGCTCGACCGTCGCCTCGCATTGTTTTCGTATATTTTGATGTTATGCTGGAATTAGTGTAGTCGCAGGCACGCTTGANACAGTTCCAAGTTGTAACTCATTTAAAGTATATCTTAATGCCTCAAGAAAAATATAATAATACTAATAATGGCGTGTGGGGAGTGCACCCAGGGCAAGGCAACACCCTCCGAGTGACGGTCTTTCCAGCTGGGACCCGTAGGGGACCGTCATCCCCGGGCATGACAGAAATGAAACCCTAGAATGGGGCGGCGCTGAAATGCAAGGGCGGGGGAAACGGGATTACCCCGAGAAAACCCACCGGCAAGCGGCATCGTCCAGCACGATTCCCACATGCGAAAATCCGGGAGTGAACCCGCCGGGGATCGAACCCGGATCGCCGTGGTGGAGGCGAGCGCCCTGGCCACTACGCCACCGCTGCCCCGTTGCACGCTTTAAATTTTGTCGTGTCGCCGAAATGCCATTGCTACCTCGTGACCTCTTAAAACACTGCGTTTAAGTAGCTTAAGTCACAGTAACCTGTCAGCCCATGGCGCACGCATGTCTGTGAGCTTCCACAGATGTCTGTCGCCAGAGCCTATGCATGCAGCTGCAGGGCGCAACATTTGGCACGCGAGGAGGGAGTTGCTATCGATTCGCAGGGGTTCATCTGCTCCAATGTCTCTGGAACGTCACTGTAGCTTTAAATACACACATACCAGTACTACTGCACCAGGAACATTCCATTTAAGTTCAAACTGTGCGTGTGACAAACTTCTTTTTTTATTACAAAGAACAAGAAGTTACTGATATTACTAATGAGCTTACTTTCCTCTACACGAGCGCAAATAATTTCTAACGAAGTTCTTAAAAGCTTAGATGGTTGGTGGGCATTAACTTCTCATTAGAGATGAAACCAGAAACATGTGGAACGGTACCAAGACAATTTCAAATATACACGAGCCTTACCCGGAACTCGAACCGAGAAAACCTCGTACCATAAGCTATCGTGCAGTCAAATTTATAATAGAGATCGGATTCGGAGCATCAACTTCGGATGCAGTCAGTGTAATGTTTTTAACAGCCTCAAATATTTACAAGACCGTAAATTTGAAAGTAATCCAAGTAGCAAAAGTCAATTAGTTGACTTGTGCAAATCTGCTTGTACACGAGCAGCCCACAAACAGATTCCATAAGCAGTCAACTTGTGTAATATACCCGCAGATGCTTGTGGATCACGTGATGCCTGTTGCCTGTTGTGCACATCTGTGCCGCAGTTCAGGTAACGTCCTTGTAGCAATGCTTCTAATAGAGACTTTCTACATACAAAATTCGGTGGAAATTGAACGGCATGGCAGATGTACCATCTAAACCTAAAATATTTGTATATCCGCCATTTTGAAAATGAGTACTTAATGTAAGTCCGGTATATTTACATGAACAACCACAGTATTACTTGCCAAATTTGACGAGAAAAGGTTGAGTAGTTTTCGAGATATCTCTCAGAGGCTTAATGTTTTCCATGTGATGCCATCTTTGAAACTTGCGGACCAACAAGTCCATTTCGTAATCCAATGCTCACATGACGCTCTACCAGCAGACACATCCACACGCACAGACTCTGTCCTTCGGAAAGTAGGCTAACACGTGGACACAGCCTACGTCTGCGTTAGCAGAACACATGTTCTTTGCTTTAGTCTGCTCGCGTCTTCTTCACACTTTATGAATCAAACCTTTGAAAAATCACCCCATGTACGACATGCTTGCTAGTTCTAAATGTTATTGATCACAAGCGTTTTGTACTTTGCTTTAACATAAACATACCTTATTTTTGGCTAAATTAACTTTTACTTATATTTGATCTAAAAATAATATTATTTAATATAAATAACTAAAATGAATAAAAGAGGGAGAAAAATAGGCGTGTTGGTAATGCCTGGTAAGAAATAGTTCTTATGAGAATAGTATTACACTGAGTGCGCACGAATACGGTGCGCTGTCCGTTTGGTGTAATTTTATATACTCGGTTAAGCTTTGTTTGCATGAGGCGGAGGAATATCCTCGAAGTAGATCCTTAGCAGGGCCACAGAAGGTTGGAAGTAACAGCGAATGGACTATGCATGAGAAGGAAATGAAAGTAACGAAACGGGTACATACGTCTTAGTTTGTATCGCTTAAATCTATAGATCTAGACGAAATATTTCGTTTGGCAGCATAGTCAGTGCCCTAGCGCCTCGGAGTGTGAGATGTAATGTTCGCCCACGCCCACAATAGCCGGCAGTCGTCGCGAGTCCCCACCTTCGCCTCGCGCCTGGGCGGTTCTAACTCAAGGTCATGGTCTTGTCGTAGAGCTGTATGGGATCGAACGAGACCACATTCATTCCAATCACGTTATTAATCACGAGATTATTGTGTCTGGATGGATCACCGTTTTTACCGTCGTGATACGCCACGTGTCGGGCTGATTTTGAAGATGTATTCACGTCAAAAGTAGTTGCCGGCATAACTAATTTGACTTATTTCCTGTACACATATATGCAAGAAATTTTCATCAGGTACTCTAATAGACGGTAGGGTCATGTGTGTTTGAAAATGCCTTAGAGGAAGGAATTTTACTCAAGATTTGATAGTAAGCTTTGAGTAACTCTTAAGATATTTTATAGCCTACTAGCTTACCCGGCCACGCTTTGCTGTGGCATAAAAGATTTTGGTTCTATTCATTTCTGTGAAATTAATTGAAAGAAGTATATGTATATATAATATATATATATATATATATACACACACACACACACACACACACACACACACACACACACACACACACAGGGTGATTCTAAATTCATGGGACAACCATTGAAGGGTGGTAGAGCTCTCTAAAACAAACAATTATTGTAGTCGCCAAGCATGCGTGACTGTTGGTGGATGCATTTCCAGCAACTTTTTTAATATTTTCTGTACGGAATCACTCGTTAAGTATGCTGCTAATTAACATTTTATGTTTCCGTTAATGTGTTATGTTTTTGTGTTTGTGCCTCAACGCGTCACTTCCGCCCATATATTCCTATACAATAATTGTTTGTTTTAGTGATCTCTACCACCCCTCAATGTTTGTCCCATGATCTTAGAATCATCCTGTATATAAGTATATGCATATATGTAAAAAAAACATTGAGAACAACAAACTGGAATGTTCAAACAGACATCTGCCAATAAAGGCGCTTCCTGACGCGAAAGCACGAAAAAAAACTATCTTTTTGCAGATTTTAGTACCTTTGCAGGTGATACAGATAAGAAGAAAGATGTGCAAACATGCGGGGGAACGAAAAGGAAGGTTTATAAAAAAACGGAATGAAAATTGGTTGATTTTTTCGGGAGTTATACGCGTCCGAACAAACGGACAAAACCTTGGTATATATATATATAGATAACAGTAATGTGTTGAGGCATTATATTGTTAAAATTTCTCTTAAGTCAGTGAACTAAACCAGGTTAGTTAAGGGATGGAAGTCTTAATTAAATAAAAGTTAATTATAATTTCGTAATTTATTCCAAATAATTACGAAGAAAATACTCACGTCTCAATATCTCACAATAAATTGATCTCTCTTGCTACTTACAGTTAATAAATTCAACCAGTACAGTTTACAATTGCCTCAAATAAATTAATGCAATTAAGTAACTAAAATCAGTCATAACAGACAGTGTATCAAAACCCAATGAATTATTTGTAAACTATGTGTCGATATTTGACAGTTCTAATATTTACAGTAAAGTCCGCATTACATGTTCCTACAGTCGCACCTCAGTTTTAGTCCAGATCCCACCAGTCCGCAATGGTCTAGAGTTCTCCGAGCGCCCTCGTGCACAGTAGCACGGGTTTCACGCCTTCTAGTCCGTTCACGCCACAAACAGCCCCGCCTTCGTCGTCCGTCCTCTTCACCGATGTCCCTCGCCGCACTCGCCAACAGACTGCCGACCCTCGGGCCGCTGCGACATTTACAGGGTCGTAGGTCATCGCCCAGAAATGTGTCTAAATGTCGCTTTGCGCCGAGTGTCCTGAGTTTCCAGAATATTCTTGCGCATCCTCCCAAGTCGTCGGCTTCTGTGACGTCAGCCAGGTCAGCTGTCAGTCATTCCCCCGGCTGCCGGCCGCCCGGAGCAGGTCGCCCGGAGAGAGAGGACGGTCGAGGTGGGTCAGCCCCCCCCCCCTCCACAGCGCCTGACCGCGTGAACCTGATACGAGGGGCCGTGTGCCTAACGATATCATCCTAATTTTATTTTCATATGGTTGGTGTAAATGAGTTATGGGCTACGTCATACCTCTGGTATCGCTAAACCGATGTAATTCAATTTTGGTCTGATGAAGTAAGAGACCAAATTATAAACATGTAAGGTGGCCTCACATAGCACTGTTTACATGCAGAATGAGTGGACAATTTTTGAGAAGTTAGTGGATTATAAAATGCTGGACAAAAATGCGAATAAGTTAAACTGATTTAATGGTCACTTAGATGATGCCAGTGTTCCAAGTTTCATAAACTTTTCTAAATTGTTCTGCAGATGTGTCATTCTTATGTAAAATATTAACTTGGTTCAGAATTTTGAGAATGTCTATGGTAGCCTACAGTAGCACAATTTGCGCACAAAATTTTGCGTGAATCGATTTAGTATTACACAAAATATGTCGTGAGAGTTAGTTTTCAAGTGTCACTACCTTGCAAAATGGCGGGTAAAAGAGGCTGTAAATCTGTATGTTTCTTCATCGCAGCCGGTACAGCAAGTGACCCGTGTTTGGTTGGAACAAGTCTGATGATTCGGGCATGTATGGCATTCCAACCTAATGTATATATGTACTCGCCACTTTGAAAATAAGTGTCTGATAAACTCAAATAGTGTATTGTTAGGGCGATTACCATGCCTCTATATGCATGCTAAATTTTGCGACAGTCAGTTGAATGGTTTCTAAGATATGACCTAAGAGCTTTATTTTTAATGCACATAATAGGTAATGGTAGCGTGTGAAGTTTCCTTATACATTGGTTAAATGGTTTGATGGAGGACATTCAAACAAAATATTTATGTAGCCGCCATTTCGAAAATCAGTCCGGAAATACTAAAATCTCACATATGTCTAGTGTATACTTGCTTGCCAAATTTGACTGTAATAGGTGTAGCATTTATCTGCGTATGACGCGAGAGCTTTATTTTCCAGTGTGTGCTAACTTCCAAGATTGTTTACCAATGTAGCCATGATTTTCTGCAGTTGGTGCTGTGTGCGTGTTCTGTCGATATAATGAATTTTGTGGAAACTGCTGGAGTGGTTTCTAAGGAATGACAAAGCACAAAAAAAAATTAAAAAGACCGTCATTTTGAGAATAACCATCCACTTTAGTCGAACCGTGTTAAGTCGGGTATCTTTGCTGAGTAACATAGCTGTAGTAAGTTTTGTAGAAATCGGTGTACAGATTCAACAATTGTTGGGTGACGCACACGTCTACATACACATACAGTGATCACAAAACATTTTCATAAAACACCTTTTCACCTGAAAATCCTTGTTTATATCAATAAACTTAAATACATATACACAACTTAATTACAACGTGACGAAACATATCTCTCCACAGGAAAATTAAAGTGCAAAGGCCGGCACAAAATCTGCAGAATAATTAAACCTAAAATGTGACTGCCAAATAAGTATTCATACAGTCATGGTTCAACAGGAAATGGTATCTATTTTATATTAACCCGGCTCTAAGTTAGTGTCAACTCAGTGTAGTGTTGGCTTACAGATATAGCTTGATAGCATGCTGTGCAAGTAGAGTACCTCGGTACTAGTCGTAATGGGGCGTCTAAACGGTGAATTGTCTGAAGCAGTGAAAGAGCATTTAGTATATTTGTATAAACAAGGTAATAGTTACCGAAAAATCGCTGGCACAGTTCATTATAGTTTCTCTACAATGCAGTACATTGTGTGCAAGTACAATAAAACAGGAATTACAGTGCAAGTACAATAAAACAGGGAGTACAGTGCAAGTACAATAAAACAGGGAGTACAGGAAACTGGAAGAGATCAGGACGCAGCACTATCTTACCTGCAAGAGATGAACGTGGTGTGCTCCGACGTGTGAGGAAAGTCCACCAATCAGCACTCGAACCATCGCCAATGACCTCCAGACAGAGGGGAATACGCCTGTACTGAAGGTCTGCATCAGTGAGGTCAGTAGGACGAAGAGGTTGGTAGTGGGCATGTTGATAAAGGGAATATATTTCTGGAAAAGGGCTATATTTACTCACGAGACTTAGTTTACTTATTCGGGTCAGATGGACCAGAACGTGTTTTGAGAACACCTAATAGTGAATTGCATTCTCAGGACATCACCCCAACTGTCAAGCACGATGAAGGAAATGTAGGTTATGGTTTCGCGTAGTGTGGGTTATTCTGGTGTAGGAGATCTGGTTGTCATTAAAGTTAAACTTAATGCACTCGGTTATATGGACATGTTGAAAGATCATTTGAAAGAAAATGCTTCAAACGAAACAGTTTCGTTTTACAATACGATAACTATCCGAAGCACACTGCGTGGTAAACTAGTGTGTGGATACTATATAACGCCAGAGAATCACTGAAAACACCTCCACAGTCCTCGGACATAAATCCCATAGCAAATCTTTGGGCCCTAGTGGACCGACAAGTGAGAAAAGAAGTGCAGCTCTAGGAATGAGTGCTGTATGAATACTTTTCGTGATCACTGTAAGCCTTTGAAAAGCAGGCTAAACGTTACAGGTGTCTATTCAAATTTAATAACGCAGTGACAGGATTTTACCAACAATTGACACCTTTTCAAATTTGGATGAACCGCACTGCAAAACACCAACTTTTCAATTATATGTTCATTACTATAACTGCTATAGTTTTTTTGATTGGATGTTGATGAGCTGTGCCTTAAGTTGTATGTATTTGTAAGTTGAAATCGGAAAAGTTTTATGCGTGATTTAGGCCTAGATCATTTGAACTGTTAAAGACGTCCAAATATTACATATTTATGCCCTACTTAATTCGCTTAGTATCGTAAGTGATAGAAGAACTGGGTTAAGTTCAGATACAATGCCTATACAGAGTTCCTGAACCGCAGGTAGGCTGTTGACGGTAAACTGAGAACTTTTGAAAGCCCCGCTAAGAGCTACTTGTATGCACGTTGTGTATTCATCCGCCTTATGTAAGATTATATTGCCGTGGACCTCATCACTTTATTCAAGCGCTTATCGAGTGAAACTGTGTAATTAATTGAAAAGTACATATTTTACACATCTGCACATTTTTACACTTCAGTACATAAAATAAAAGACAGCGAAATAAATAATTTAAGTTATCACATAGGTTACCTGACACTTTTTATTCTACGTCAAATAACTACTTTCCCCTCCGTCGTTACCAACTTGACGGCGCACATGTCACTCACTGCGCCCGTTAAAATATACACTGAAGAGCCAAAAAAACTGGTACACCTGCCTAATATCGTGTAGGGTCCCCCGAGCACGCAGAAGTGCCGCAAGACGACGTGGCATGGACTCGACTAATGTCTGAAGGTATGCAGGAGGCAATTCACACCATGAATCCTGCAGGGCAGTCCACAAATCCAATCTGCGCCAATTTGAGAAAGGGTTGCACGTCTGTCACTTTTAATGATTCTCGTCAGTCGTCGTTTGTCCCCTTCTGTCACGATCTTTTTCCGGCCGCAGCGATGTCGAAGATGTGATGTTTTACCGGATTCCCGATATTCACGGTACACTCGTGAAATGGTCGTACGCGAACATCCAAATGTTATCGCTACCTCGGAGATGCTATGTCCCATCTCTCGTGCGCCGACTATAACACCACGTTCAAACTCACTTAAATCTTGATAACCTGCCATTGTAGCAGCAGTAACCGATCTAGCTGCCGACCGCATCGCGTTACTCTGATTGGTTCCATACCTCTGTTATTTGCATACTCACGCCTATACCAGTTTTTTTGGCTCTTCAGTGTAACATGCAGGTAGGAGCAGTGACTTTTTTTATAAGGTTGATTTCAAAAGTGCTCACTTTACCTTGTATGTTACGTTATGTAAAATGGGGTAGAAAACATAATACGACCTACGTATATTGCCTATCATGATTAAGGCAGACGGATAGAGAGAGCCTTCAAAATTGGAAATTAAAATTAGTTTTTGCATAGCCTTAGTGTGACCGCGAGTGTGAGTGAAGTGCTAGGGCTGTATCAGGCGCGAATAGGCCCGTCATACCTACTGTGGGGAAAGAATCAAGAAACAATTGTGCTGAGTCGACGTGTGATATTTTAAAATAAGTCCCCAATTCAATTTAGTTTGCCGCTTTAAACCTGAAGGTTAGTGTTTTATTGCTCGGCCGAGATATCAATATAATGACATTCAAACCTTTTATAGTAGTCACCTAATATACTCCAAGTGACGGTATATTAGTGTTTTCAATTGTTGTCGAGCTAGTGTTGTCAATTTTTTAAACCGAATAATTCATACCATATATTACATGTAATACAAATTTTTGTTATTTTGTCTGTACTTCGCAAGTCTGCCATAATGTTCTTTTCATTTGGTTTCATGCAACGAAATCCTCTCTTGATTAAAGTTAAGTACCACCCTCTTAGATGACTTTTTTTTTAAGTAGTTAGAATGTTATGTTCTTGTTATCGAGTAGTGTCATTTATTATGTGTATTGTTTAATTAGTCTGCAGTTAGTGGTCTATTTCGAGTATCAGCCAGGCTTCTCTACACACTTCATGCATACCCTCCTGAGTTGCCACGCGCCGATCTCCCGTGGAGGTTCTGGGTTCGAATCCCAGCTAAGACATGGCTGTTAGTTTCAGTTAGGTCATAAGTTAGCCCTGATAAGCATTCAGGCATAAAACCGGGGGACGTTAATAAGCCCTTTACAATACAATAGTCGCATCATCCCATGACTTCTTACTGGCGGGGAGGTTGTCACCCGCCAAATGTTCACACACGACAGATATCAAATCATGTTAACACTGTTCACGAATTTTTTTGTTTGAACAACTTTCTGACGTTTGGCAACTAATTAGTTTCGGTTCCAAATTTGAAAGGTGCAACTTTACATAATTAGGTCATGTGTTTTCTGCTCCATTTTCCATAACGAACGACGTGATGAGGTTCGTAGCTGGAGCCCAGGGCAATACCACGCCGTGTGCGTGTTCTCAGGGAGATTCCTTGTGTTGTTGGTAGTTTGCGCGAAGTGGCAAGAGCGCTCATCGATTTCTCGGCTGGGCGGTCGGTCGTCTGGCGAGGCGGAAGGAATGGTGCATTGTGGGTGGTGTTCGCTCGCAGAGTGCCTGGAGGCTGCCTCGCTCTGCAACACTCGGCACTGCTGCCACGGGCCATTGTGAGGACTGCCGTCGCCTAGGGCTCGCTGATGGACCTCTCAGCACTGCTCCGCGCATTCTCGGCCACTTCGCACTTTCCTCAAGCCTCGGGGTATTCCTCCGCCGCACCGCATTCGTGCGCGCTCATTGTAGTACTATTTCTTACTAGCCATCACCAACACATATATATTCTCCCTGTCCTCATTCACGTTATTTGTAATTCAAATATTATAATTTATCGATAGAATATAAGCGAAAGTTAAAATTAAGCAACAGCAAAGTACTTCTATGTTAAGACAAGCATAAAACGCTTGTGAAACGTGGCGCATTTAGGAAACGACCAATCACGTCGCGCATAGGGCCATTTTTCAAAGACTTGTTTAAACAAATCGTTAATAAACTGGCAGAATGTCTCGCAAATCAGACGTGAACCAGCAGGATATCTCTACAGACGATGTAAGAGAGTGATTAAACTACACACTGCACTTGTATCCTTCCCCTCAAAGCAGCTGGGTACGAAAGCCATACAAATACTATTTTTAACCACTTTAACAACTTCTTTAAAAATGTATTTAATATGATAGAAGTGAAGAATCGCAGTCCTAGGACGTTTATTTACTGAGACAAGCGTATGAGCGCGGACATAGGTGGTAAAGTAAGGACTCTCGAAACCAAGGTATGAGGACACAACACCGGCCGTAACTGCATATATTGCAACGCAAGCGTTGTCTGCAGTACTCACAAGTGAACTACGAGAAGTACTTCCATATTTCATCGTCATACTAGGCGTGAAGTTGACATTCTGTCACATTCAATTCAGTTCCTGTTTGCTGTATGCAAATAAGAATAACATTTGGCGTGGTTGTTACACATTAATGTTTTTTAACTCTCTCGCATCATCACCTGGCTGACACGGCGTTCTAGTTCGCTGGTTCGTTGTTCTGTTTTGGTTTCTGTTCCCGGTCTGTGCTCGCGTGTCAACGGCATAACAGCGCACGACCAACCTGGTTCCAAGTGTCTGTTCGCGACTCCTCAAATAAAGTACTCATTAACGTAATAAATAAAACATTTCTCTAAATGTTCTGAGTGGAGTGTTATTGTTTGTTGCTGTCTGCTGTACCTGCACGTAGTTTCCAGTCACAGGAATTCTTGACATTTCCCCTAACATGCCGACAATGCGCTACTTCACGCTATTTCAATCTGTATACATCTTGAACCTCGAGTAAACTTGAGGATACTTCGGAAGTGTGTTGTGTTGTATTTGCGATCTGCGTTGCAATTATGAAAACTTAAATTAATGTGTGCGGGTTATTTAGTATTTACGCGATTCCCAATTTACGAGTTAATACCTCGGCACGTATGTCTTTCGTTTTGAAGCAATAACACCATAAAAATGTTTTATACTGCACGTGAAGCATTACTTGAATGTTAGGAACATATTAAAACAGTATTATAACGTCTGTTTGAACGGTTTAATTTGTGTGAGCCGATATGAAACAGTGAGTACTAGCTTCCACACTAACCTTTAAGTTAAATAATTTGGTGCAAAATTAGATTCTGTATCAAATGTGTGGATGTAGGTTCATGAAATACATTGTCATCAGCTGGGTATTGTGATTTTCTTATTCTGGTAGAGAGACAAATATTACTGTGGAAGTAGGCCAATGCTGTACAAATCTGGATTCTGTTCAGTCGTTGAGTTTCCTGACGATTGTTTTTGTTGCTCGTAATGTAACAGCAATGCCTGCCGTATGCTTGCGCGTAGTCCTCTAATATTTTTTTTTTAGATTGACACATTACGCAACGTAATATAATAGCTGAATACCGGTTTTAAAATAGTCCTCAGTCCATTATGAACCTGCAGAGATACCAGTGTATCATAGATAAATATTCAAAAAGGCCAGGCGGGATAGCTAACTCGACTATTATCGATGTTCATTTTTGCGACCAACTTCGTGCACCTCCATAATGCCCAGGAAGAGTTCTGATGCTTGCTAACACACTTGCGCTCTATCAGCTGCTCGAGATGACACGAAGATATCAAATCTCGCATTATACAAACAAATAAGCAATAAATTCGCTACAAAATGTCAAACATTCTCTTGTTCACACACATTAGGTTTATTACCCATGCAAAATTAAAAACTGTCAGTCGGCAGGAATCAATCGAGAGTGAAATCTGCGTAATGGTGGAAAAGTTCTGCAAACTTAACACCTGGATATTGCAATTAATTTTTTACAATTGTTTTTATAAATAATTAAGTTCGCATGCACACGATTTACTTTTTAAACATCATCGAGGTGTATACATATCGGGCACTTGTGTTTCGGGTTGGCTTCCTCGTCGCCGGGTCGAGCTTGCGAGTAAACGGCTCCTAGTTTCCACAGCGTCTGGCGGACTGCTCGTGTGTGTGTGGTTCGCATATATGATAATGATAAGCACCTAAAGCCTGCCTACCTGCCCGCATGTGATGCCTCAATGCCCGCATGCGATTGGTCAGCTGCAATCACGTGGCAACTCTGTGGTTGGCTGGTTGATGTCCGAACAATGTCTTAATGGTTTGATATGATTGGTTCAATGTCAATATGATGTCATAATACTTGCATACGCGTGTATTATAATCAATGGGGGGTCAGCTGAGAGACTCAGTTTAGTGATGGGCAAAATATAATTATTCTTGAAATAGATTTTTATTCGAATAGTCTCTTCAGAAATGGAATCAATCGTTCGGATTCCGAATATGTATTCGGTTTTCTTCCCCGTTCGCGTCTTAATCGAAAGGAAATGAATTTTAATGCTGCAACAAGTTATTAGTTTGAAAGTACTTTTTTGAAGCGAATAAATTAATGGCGTATTTGGCTGAAGTTATGACATTTGTGTTCATAAGAAGTCATAATATTTACTTATATTTGAAAACGTTAACATTTTAAGTTCTCGGTCATTTCTCGTCCTGATGTGTATTCCGGAGCTGTCCTAAACCTTTGTAACTGAGATAGAATGTTCTTTACGTTATTTTATTTCTATTCACAATCTGTTCTCATTTAAATGATAAATACAATTTCTAAAATATTTTTATGAGTTAAAAGCTCTTTGCAATTCACGAAAAGTTACAAAACTGAAAACAATTGCTAAAATTTACTTCCAGAAACCTAGTTATTGCAGTAGCTGTCATTATCTTCCCTGATATTTGTGAAGGTATGTAATGATCATTAGCATAAGTGAAACGAATGAACATATTCGCATGAGTGAAGCGAATCATTCCTCATTTAACAAAGTGAATGTTCGGTGAAATTTTGCTTCCCTTAAGTACAATATTCGACATAAACTGTGTTCAAAGGAAAAAATGCAAACAGAAAATGTTAAATCTTTGAACAAAAATTGCAAGCAGTTAAATATAAATTTCTGATTAAATTAAAAATTACGTAAATTACAGATGGCACTAATGCCATCTGTTGTCGAGAAGGAAAATTTCAAACCGAAATGATTCATTCGAATACCACAGACAAATATCGAACATTCGAATATACTCCAACAATAGAATATTCGAATTGTTTTCATTCCATTTTCTCCATAAGTAGCTTAGTTTGACAAATATCGAACATTCGAATATACTCCAACAATAGAATATTCGAATTGTTTTCATTCCATTTTCTCCATAAGTAGCTTAGTTTGACAAATATCGAACATTCGAATATACTCCAACAATAGAATATTAGAATTGTTTTCATTCCATTTTCTCCATAAGTAGCTTAGTTTGACAAATATCGAACATTCGAATATACTCCAACAATAGAATATTAGAATTGTTTTCATTCCATTTTCTCCATAAGTAGCTTAGTTTGACAAATATCGAACATTCGAATATACTCCAACAATAGAATATTAGAATTGTTTTCATTCCATTTTCTCCATAAGTAGCTTAGTTTGACAAATATCGAACATTCGAATATACTCCAACAATAGAATATTCGAATTGTTTTCATTCCATTTTCTCCATAAGTAGCTTAGTTTGACAACGGCAAACGTGAAAGGTGGATCGTCTCGGCTATCTTCTACGTCAGGTAATCCATGGCCAGTTAAGTTAAAGTGGAGTAGATATTGCCCGCCCATGGTTTCTCGCCATCGATTTCTTCTTCGAGTGAGTGGCATGGTGCCATCGACTTCTTCAGCTGCTACGCCTACGAAATCTTCAATGGAGACATGGAACTTTTCGGCTGAGGTACCTAGAACACAATTCCGGCGTTACCTGCGTCTTGAGCCGCAGCACCTGCATCTACAACAGTCCGTCCAAGTCTTTGCCCGACCACTACGTCGTCATCAGTGTCACTTTTGTCATGAAACATTTGCTTTCGGCCGCAATGTACGGCGACATGAAAGCTTTCATTGTGCCAAGAATCCGTGTCGCATGTCCTATTTGTGTGACAGGTGCGGTTGGCAGTTTAGCCGTAGCGATCATTTACTTCATGCATAGACCTGTAAAGGTGAAGTGCACTTCTCATCAGTACCTCAGTACCAGGTTTGCTGCAAGCAGGTCTCTTGTGACTTAGGTACATGTCCTCAGAAGTGTAGTTACCTACATAACCCGCCCTGCACAGTGTGTCGGTGTAATAAATGTCACTATATTCTCGCACAAGGACAACACGAGCGTGAATAGTGAGGTGCATTAAAGACTGTAACTTACAACATAGTTGCATATATTGAGATGCATACATATTGAAGAATATTGTAATATTTTGAGGGCATGAGTGACTCTAATAATTTAATTAAAATAAAAAAATGCTTGTGAATATAATTGTGTTTTATTACATGTTTTTTCCCGTAATTTCCTAGAATGTAATTAAAATTTAAAAGGCGCAAAAATAAAACTAATTTAATTAAAAAGTATTGTATAAATTACCATTTTACTGCATGTACAATTATATAATAAAATAAAAAATTGTTTTTAAAATTGAACGACTTCAATTTTTTTAAAAATAAAAATACATATATTTAGTTAATTAGACAGGTAGTCAAATTCTAGCATCATGCATGTATATTGAAAAAAATATTTTTTTATAGGATGAAAAATTACAGATTTTTCCTATGTCTATAAATGTGAGTGCCGTCGGCTCACCTGGCGGCTTAATCGAGGAATTAACTCCACCTATGTGTTGAAAATAGAATCCAACATGGAGGGCGCCGACAGTACTATCTAACCTTTAAAAAAATTAACAAATATGGCTGCAGCCTGGTGGTTAAATCGACAACTCGCCCGGTGAAGAAATCGATTATTAGTACACTAACGCCTCTTAGGTGATGTGAAAGTAAACATATGAAAACCAAGATGGCGTCCTCCAGCAATGTATAAACAAATGATAAACGAAAAAAAATTGAGATGGCTGCATACGATAGAATGAGTATGGATGAGGAGTGGTGGGGGCCTGCCAACTAATTAGCGAACGTGTGTAATTGGCCGAATAAATAACCAATAAAAATTTTTGGGAAATATGGTGGCGCAGGAACCTCAGAAAATGTACGTTTAAAAATTTTTTCATGTTAATAATAACTTTTTACTAATAATTTTTTAAATAATAAATGTTAAATAATTTTTTAGTGTCATTCATTTTTTAAATAAATTCTTTATATTTATAAAAATAATTTTTTTGGAAATTTTTGGGTTAGTCAAAGGTCACCAGTGTCAAGGTCACCGACATCCAACATGGTGGATAGGATGGCTGCCAAGGGACCGGAATGACAGAGCATGAACAGCTCCGACGCTCTGAAGTCCTGTCCCCTTGTAGCCAAACTTGCCATAACCATTCTACTCCTACAAACTCAGCTCTTAGGAAATTATTAAAAAATTGATTGCACTCATTTTGAGGAAAGTAGACTCATTAGTTATGTCAGTAACTTCTTGTTTTAATTTGCATATTGTTGGATTGCGTAAGTAAATACAAAAAATGGACTAACACTAGTGACAAACTTATACACTGAAAAATTCACAATAAAGTCTTGGCAGAATGCATTAATGCGATGTTTCGTTAGGTTACATTAAAAAAAATTAATATTCTTACTTAACTTATTCATTCAAATCTAACAAATTATTTTATTTTTCACGCGTTGCAGTTGAATCATTATTCATTCGACTATTAGTTTTCTGCATGTCCGAGGTTGGCGACGAGGAATATTTTAAATAAGGAAACATTTATGTTGCAATTTGAATGTAAAATTACTTTTAATGAAAGATAAAAGCTAAATATAGTTTTGGTTTGCTGCACATTTTCAATATTGGCCTAAATGCTGTTTGCACTGTTAAAAGTTTTAATTTTTTATTTAAACTAACAAATAAAAGTTAAAAATTAATATAGCCTACAGTTTCGATGTAACACGATAGGTAGATTTTCATATTTAAGCCTTGGCATTTGATTGCTTAGCAAAAAACAGTTTTTTTCTGATAAAACTGTGGGAAAGATATTTCTTACAAAGAAAAATAATCCAGTGACTAGAAGTGTTTTCTTTTTACTTGCAAAACTGGCAAAACCGAACATGAAATAAAAAATGAATATGTTTCTCACAGCAGATGAAATTCGGAAAGTGCCCGACAAAGAAAACTGTGTTCATGTGTGTACGGCACGTGGGACGTTGGTATATAAGCACAGTGTCCGAGTAGGACTCGCCCGAGACGGTAAAGTTTAGCCAACTATCTGGGAAACTTCTTTCTGATGCATGTGCTTATTTTGCAAAGTAAATCTGTGCGTAGAAAAACGCTGTTAGACCCTACTGATGTTTTACATAACACAAGCCATTTTTTCCGACTGATTGCAGAATTAGGCATACATGCATTGTGATTGATTTCATTTTTGCGAATACACACGCTCCAGATGTATCTTGCGTATTTTTGCAATAACTCGTGAAATACGACAACTGTGTAACAGAGTAGAGAAATGGAAATTTTGCTTCTTCTAATTTCCTTTTTTTTTTTTTTTTTGGTACAATCACTCCTACATTATTTTAGGTATTGAAATATACTAGATACTTGGGTGGAGACACTCTGCAGCATACATTTGTGTTAAACAATTTGTTACTCGCCAAGGCTAGCGAACCACCAGACAGCTAAGGCTTGGATGGGTACAGTAGAACAAAATCTCACTACTTTTCATTAAAACAGAATAGTTTGTTCAAGGTAGCCAACGATACTGCCAACAAATCGAACGCCAGCACGCAATAATTCAAGTTAGTAAATGGCTTCTATTAGTAAATGGAAAAATCTGCAGCAGGATTCAAGCAGTTCGTAAATCAGGCTTCCATTTTCATTAATAATTTCTAATGACCTGAAAATTTCACAGATTCATTTGGGGACAAGTTGGACTTATTATTTAGCTGCGTTGCTTTCGCGATTCGGCCAGTTATTTATTCAACACGCCGTAGAAGGTTCGTCTGCCTATATCAGATCCGAAACAAAAGTAGTGACCAATCACAGACGACCAATAAAAATGTCACTGACAACCAGCCAATGAGGTAACGACAGTGGCTTGAAAAACGTACCACCCTGTATGAAGTCTAGCCCAGATGTCTTTGAACCAGGGAGTTGTGTTCAGGCTTCTAAAAATTATATTTCTTTCTAAATAAAAACCCACTTGCTACAAAACTATGTGTAATCCTGCTTTGAAATGGAAGTTCCCTTGACAGGTAAACCATGAACTAGGCTCTATATACGCAGATTATTATAGGATAACGACGTTGCGTTAACTCGTCCTGATTTACAAGTCCCTCAAAGTAACGACTTGTTCATAGTAAGCACAACTGCATTAAAATATTTACAGTTTTAAGACAGTTTTTCCTTCACCGCTTATGTTCATTACATCCAGAAATGAGTAGATTACATCGCCCTAACTGCAGAAGTCTATAAACTATCTTAAAAAATAATGAGATAGACACGTGTGCCGTAGATGAGAGGCGGATTTTAACTCGCTTGGAATATTGCTAATATCGATGGTCAGCAGCAGATAACAATTAACTTGCACTGCAGAACAGTAATACCGGAATTTGGTGCGTGCCGGTGCCACAAGAGTAGTAAATCTGTTTTAATATAGTAACAAAACATTCATTTGTTAAAACCATAGTAACATAGAACCGCGTGTGATTGGCTGGATGCAAGACGAGAAAATTCATTTGAACACCTACTATTAATGTCGTTAACGTTCTCATGCACTCGTTTTTCGTTCACAAAATATAGTCCATTATTTTAACAAAAATAAAAAAAAAACGTTAGTTATACATAACATATTTCGGAAACAACCAATCACGTCATAGTTGGGAGGATTTTTCAAAGGTATAATTTTAAAAAATGTGAAGAGAACAGACTATAATCACTAACGGATTATTACGACGGTGGTCGGTCCGCAAGCACGGGACTTTGAACAGGTAGTCTGGAGTTGTCCACGATTATCCTTCGCGGAGAGTGAATTACGCACGGCGTGAGGGAGGGTCTGTCCCCTCCACGCGCCTAACTCTGGCATCACGTGTCCTGAGTTGACCACGCCCCGACCCCGAAACTCCGCCCAAGCGCGCCGTATTTCCAGCCCTGCGAGCTCAACACTGAGCTTGGGGGTCTCTATATACCACTCTTAACAGCGAGAACCAGAGATAGGTATAGAGCAGCGCCGGAATGAAAGTGCGGCGGAAACGGGAGATCCCCGAGGAAACCCGCCGACAAGCGGCATCGTCCGGTACGATTCCCACATGCGAAAATCTGGTGACCCGGCCGTGGATTGAACCCGGTTCGCCTTGGTGGGAGGCGAGCGGTCTAACCACTCAGCCACCGCGACCCCTCCTTGTGGTCGAGACGATATCTTGTCTGCCGTGTCATGCAGCCTAGCTGGTGACTACCTCGGCAGTCCATATGTTCGTTGTTCATGGTGATNGTATTTATTGAATACAGAATAATATTTTAGTTCATGATATTACAAAAACATATGCATTTTTATTGAATTTAAGATACACAAAGCTAACGCAATGCTGAACTTGAATATTTACAATAATTCTTGGACTCTCTTTTTATCGCTACACCTGTACTATATAGGCAATTAAAAAAATCATGGACGAACTGCAAGAAAAGTTTCTTATGCCAAAATTTGCAAAAAAAAACCTTACAACACTTTTGAAAATTGTCCTTGATTTTCCCTGAAAAACATTGGAAAAAATTCAAAAAAATCAAATGGCGTATCTTACAAAAACAGTGTGTTTTTGAAGTTATAAGTACACAGAATTTCATTCAAGATGTCCAAAATTCGTCAAAACACACAAAAAGTTTCTTTTTTTTTCCTGGATAAAATTCATTACATCGAATAAGGCGTATATTTTGAAGTAAAAGGTTTAAAGTTACGATTTGGCTCATAAAGTTCTCCATAAGATCACCAAAATTCACTGAAATGAACCCACAATTTTCCTGTATTTTCCTGTATTTTCCCAGTTTTTTTTCCCGAGAAAACAAAAATTTCAGTAAATCTAATACAGAACGTCTTATAAATAAAAGGTCTAGTATGAAGTAAAACACGTATAACTTTCTACAACATTTCCAAAATATACTAAAATCTACCCACGTTCACGCCCCCATAAAAGCATTCAATAAATGTAGAATGGTTTATCTTATAAACAAAGTTCACTGCTAAATTAACTTTCGTGAAATTCTACATAACATTTCCGAAATATACAACAATCCACCAAAATATCTCGCAGGCCTGCAGGGCAGTCCACAAATCCAATCTGCGCCAATTTGAGAAAGGGTTGCACGTCTGTCACGTTTAAAGATTCTCGTCAGTCGTCGTTTGTCCCGTTCTTTCACGATCTTTTTCCGGCCGCAGCGATGTCGAAGATGTGATGTTTTACCGGATTCCCTAAATTCACGGTACACTCGTGAAATGGTCGTACGCGAACATCCAAATGTGATCGCTACCTCGGAGATGCTATGTCCCATCTCTCGTGCGCCGACTATAACACCACGTTTAAACTCACTTAAATCTTGATAACCTGCCATTGTAGCAGCAGTATCCGATCTAGCTGCCGACCGCATCGCGTTACTCTGATTGGTTCCATACCTCTTGTTATTTGCATACGCACGCCTATACCAGTTTTTTTTTTCTGGCTCGTGAGTGTATGTAGGAGCTTAATTTAGAGTTTCGTATTAGACAAATGCATTCCGTAAAAAAAAAAGTTTTAAATTATTACTACATACATCATAATGTAATGTATATACATCAGAATAGCCTGGATGAACAGCAAACATATAGTGGGTCGGCAACGACAAACTTTATTAAAAATAAAATGATATGTCTTGTGACCACAAACGCTCCCACAGATAACACGATTGAGCGCAATGCGTTGGAATATAGCATACGACTGTGGGAGGTTGTCATAGCAGACTGTTGCTCTACAGTAGGCGTATTCTCCGGATATCTCCTGTTCTCCATATTTATTTCCGTATCGCTAAACACACGAATAACACGGTTTCTGACACACGAGGCACGCCATTTTTTATACAGTTTGTTCAGCTAAATTCAATAAGCGGACATGTGCTCTGTTCCGTTAGCACTGGCATTTGTTTATTTCAAACGTGCGTGTGGCTCGCAAGCGTGTCTCGGTGGCCTTGACAAGTAAGTAATCGCGAGAACGCGACCACTCATGACAGTATTGTGAAATGTAGCTTGGTCCTATAATAATAATGGCGTGTGTGTGGGGAGTGCACCCAGGGCAAGGCAACAAACACCCTCCGAGTGACGGTGCAAGGGCGGGGGAAGCGGGAGTATCCCGAGAAAACCCGCCGGCAAGCGGAATCGTCCAGCACGATTCCCACATGCGAAAATCCGGGAGTGAACCCGCCGGGGATCGAGCCCGGATCGCCGTGGTGGGAGGCGAGCGCCCTGGACACTACGCCACCGCTGCCCCTAGCTTGGTTCTAGTGTCACAAGCGTCTCTCATGCAGGGAACTGCTGGAGGATGGTGACGTCTGTGGTGGCATCTGGAGATACTCCAGTTTCGCTTCACTACTCACTGGTCCTGCTCTGTTCCCGGCAGTACTTACAAGTTAGTTAATCCTGTGGTTGGGAAAATAACATCAACATTCGGCCCAAACATTTTATGTAAATAATTATGGTTTCTTCTCTTTAATTTGCTATATTTCTGTTTTTATTTAGTTATATTGTCGCAGACAAGCGCAATCTTCCGCGAAATCATCTGTATAATGGTCTCCGAAAATTTCAAAACGAACACTCAACACATCGCGTGTTCCTGGCTTCCAAAGTAACCTCACTCCTCACTGCGAAGGGCAGGTAACCCTGGCCGCCAGATTCCTTAACTGCGTTACTGCTGCAGCGGGCTCCGTGCAATGCGGCACTGCGCACGATTCATTACAAACTAGTACACACACTACCAACATTGTCAGAAAAGTATGACTTATATCCCATGCAAAAGACGAATGCACTTAGTATGTTGTAGCACTGTAAAATATTTTGCTAGAATTTATTTAGGGTCTATTTAAGTGTTTAAAAAAAAAGTATTTTTAATAAAAATTTAAGCTTTTTTCCATTTTTGATGCTTTGGGAAGCACATTTTGAAGGTAAATTTTATTCAACTAGAGATATTATAATGATGTCTTATCGTATGTAAAAAAATGTTATAGAAATGCAAAAAAATAGTTTTTTTATTGATTTTATGTATGTTCATTTCACTTGTGAAAGTGATAACTTTCGTCATGCTACTTCCTGCTACTTAATAAAAACCAATTAGTTACTTCCTGTGATAATATTCCTCCAAGTTTGCTGCATAAAGTTGCTACATTTACAATAAATAATTTGGCTTCGATTGTCTGCAAAATTTTGTTGCGAACCCATTTGTAGTTAGCCAATGGACAAAATCCACAAGATACGTTGTTTGACACATTTAATAACTAACATACCAAGAGTAAATCTTCTGAACCATATAAAAATGACTTCCGTTAAATCGTCACCCGTATGTAAGTTGGGGCTCCTGTAAGTTGGTCTCTAAAGACCTAACTGTCAAGAGCCGCCCAAATATCTTCACTTTGATTTTAAATGTCGCATACCTCCCTTAATATTCACCACACGATAGTGTTTGTCAATGTATACCCTACCTTAGTTTTCATAAGGAATCACCTCCTCGAGTTTGGCGCGTGAATTCTGGTGAACGCTGTATTCGTGTGTATGTATGTGTGTGTGTGTATATGTATATGTTAAAAAAAAATAAAACAATTAGGTTATCAATGAAATTTTTTAGCGATATTATGAGAGACAACCTTTTTTATTTTTTGTGTATTTAAAGGGGATTTAACAAAAAAAGAAACACCTTTCCCCCCACAATATGTAAAAAAAATGTAATTTACTTAATTGTACTATCTAGTTATATATGTACATATACATTTTTCTTTACGTGTAGTATTTGTTTTGGCGGCGGCAGTATAGTATATTGCACGAGCCATCAACGGTCGCTGTAACGTGGGTGAGTATATTTTACAAGGTGGCAAGGTAAGCACATCGCCGTCCCACACACTTGTAGGTTGTTGTTTAAAGAAGCGGCGGAACCGGATGTCGTATCCTGGCGTGTGTGTGCTCGGCGAAGGGAAGAGACGGCGCTAGCAGTGCCGTAGCGGGGAGACGGCAGCTGGCTGGCTCACGGCGCCATGTACTGCCAAGCACCACGCACTTCATCACTACGTTATCACGTGATGTTAACTACAGCGAACTTCCTCTAGTGGAAACACGTACATCGCCGTGTATCAGGCGGCAGATATCAGACTTGTTTCTATATCAAGTTGAGGACTTCTCTACTCGCTTGACTTTCGTTGACGACGGAAGGAAAGCTACCAACCAATCGTGGTTTCTCAATACGCATGTACAGTGATGTGGTAAATTTACTAACTTTTTTTAGTCTGTAAAATGAGCGTTTCCGAAAGCTCTGCTCCAGTTCTATTTTCTTGTACGCTGCTTGTGTATTCTTCCGCCGCATGACAAATTAACGTTGCTACGGGCCTCGTCACTTTATTCATGCGTCGGTCAAGCGAAAAAAAAAATGACAATACTATAAAAGTAAATATTTTACAAACTTGCTCATTCTTAATTTTATATGCATTAAAAACACATAGTAAAATTAATCATTTCGGTATTCACAAATGTTTACGTAAAACTTTTAAATCAACTCTAAGGCATGGAACTACTTTCCCTCCTACATTACCGACTTTACTATGCGTACGCCTGTCACTGTGCCCGTTACATTATACACTGAAGAGTAAAAAAAAACTGGCACACCTGCCTAATATCGTGTAGGGCCCCCGCGAGCACGCAGAAGTGCCGCAAGACGACGTGGCATGGACTCGACTAATGTCTGAAGGTATGCAGGAGGCAATTCACACCATGAATCCTGCAGGGCAGTCCACAAATCCATAGGAGTGTGATGCGGTGGAGATCTCTTTTGAGCAGCACTTTGCAAGGCATCCCGGATATGCTCAATAATGTTCATGTCTGGTGATTTAGATGGCCAATGGAAGTGTTTAAAGTCAGAAGAGTGTTCCTGGAGCCACTCGGTGGCAACTCTCGACGTGTGGGGTGTCGCATTGTCCTGCCGGAATTGTCTACGTCCGTCGAAATGCACAATGGACATGACTGGGTGCAAGTGATCGGACAGGATGCTTACGTATCTGTCACCTGTCAGATTCGTATCTACACGTATCAGGGGTCCCAGTTCACGCCAACTGCACACGCCCCATACCATGACAGAGCCTCCACCAGCTTGAATAGTCCCCTGTTGACATGTAGGGTCCATGGATTCATGAGGATGTCTCCATACCCGTANTGATCGGACAGGATGCTTACGTATCTGTCACCTGTCAGATTCGTATCTACACGTATCAGGGGTCCCAGTTCACGCCAACTGCACACGCCCCATACCATGACAGAGCCTCCACCAGCTTGAATAGTCCCCTGTTGACATGTAGGGTCCATGGATTCATGAGGATGTCTGCATACCCGTACACATCCATCCGCCCGATACAATTGGAAACGAGACTCGTCAGATCAGGCAACGTGTTTCCAGTCATCAACAGTCCAATGGCTTTGTTGGCGGGCCCAGGCGAGGCGTAAATCTTTGTGTCGTGAAGTCAACAACGGTACACGAGTGGGCCTTCGGTTCCGAAAGCCCATATCATTGATGATCCGTTGAATAGTTCGCACGTTGGCACTTGTTGATGCCCCAGCATTGCAATCTGCGCCAATTTGTGAAAGGGTTGCACGTCTGTCACGTTGAATGATTCTCGTCAGTCGTCGTTTGTCCCGTTCGTTCACGATATTTTTCCGGCCGCAGCGATGTCGAAGATTTGATGTTTTACCGGCTTCCCGATATTCACGGTACACTCGTGAAATGGTCGTACGCGAAAATCCAAGTTTTATCGCTACCTCGGAGATGCTATGGCCCATCTGTCGTGCGCAGACTATAACACTACATTTGCATACGCACGCCTATACCAGTTTTTTTGGCTCTCCAGTGTATGCAATAATGGGCAGTGACATTTTTCAAACGATGATTTCAAAAGCGCTTACTTTTTCGTGAATAGTCTTTACATACGTTGTCTTGAAGTTATATTGATAATAACGTTCAAAATACTGTTATTGTACCCATTGTACAATGGGAGAACCCTGAGGAAACTAAAAACACAAATTATATACAATTTGGAAAGCTGAAATTACGTAGAGGGTGTTTACATCCCTTAATTTTAAATAAACTAAAATTAAAATTAAATAAAATAACAATAAAATAATAAATAAAATAACAATAAAATAATAAATATAATAACATTAAAATAAATATAAAATTCCAATTATCATATACAAATACCAATATATTACCAACTTTATAAACAATACATTAATAAATACGATTTAAATATTAATTAATATAATAAAAACAAATGCAATAAAAACAAATATCATAAAGACATATATAAAAAATAGTTATTGAAGACAATACTAAAGGTTAAATGGGTAAAGATATATACAACACAAGAATATATACATAACAAGATATATAATTGATAACATGTAATTGTTTGAGTACCTGTATTGCTGATAAAAAAATTGCCGGCGATCTGGGTAGTTCCAAGCTTGTTACCCATTGTACCAAGTAGTTTCCTGTAAATCCAAATTTCATCACCTAACTCAAACTTCATCTTCCTTCGAGAGTACAAAGTCGGAGATGAATAGAAACTGATAACAGAAGATTGATAGTAAACAGTTTCATGTAAAGGTAAAGTCTTCCAGCATGTAACATCCCGAAGATCGAACGATGTCAAATCAGTGAAAGCAGGATTCGGAGCATTGTGATGCTTTCGGAAACAACAAATTTCCAGAACACCATTTCCTGGTTTAGTATACAACTCTTGATAAATTCCTAAATGCACTGTTTGAAAAAAAGCGTTAGGGGCGCCAAGCACAGGCAGAAGTCACGTGTCGCTGTGTAGAGACCGCATGACGCAGACTGGCGCAAGACTCTTCTGGGCTCAGCTATACCGCCCAGCTGCAGATGTCTCTTCTAAGATGATTCACTGACGTTGATGCAGTACAAAACTGACGGGAACAACCCTGGGTGGGGTTGTGGTGCGACAGCCCAGTTTCAGGAAAACTCCAGGGGGGTATGCAGTTGCTAACTCTAAGCCAGAGAGGGCCGCGGTGGCGTAGCGGCTAGAGCGCTCACCTCCAACCAACGCGGGTTCGCATGTGGGAATCGAGCTGGACGATGCCGCTGATTGGCGGGTTTTCTCGGATGTATCCCGTTTCCCCCGCTCTTGCATTCCGGCGCTGCTCCACGCCTCGCTACATCCTCAAGACCTCGTTGTTGAGAGCCACCCAGACCCCTCCAGTGCACTCTCAGGCGGAGGTATCTAATGACATGTGCGAACACAGCTTACAGCTTGGTGCAGGCAATCTAAAGCCTGTTCCTTCCATCGGTCTCAAACAGTAACCTATTGAGAGTATCGCTTTCATAATAAACTGATGAAACATTTTCAGCTTTCTGGGCTTATTAGTTTTAAAAAAATCACGCTTACTTGCATAAAAATACCAAAAAATAATTTTTAACATGCAGCTATTTTTCAGCTCGTGCGCAGGTAAAAAATTAACTTTATTTAAACATTTACAAATTTTTGTTTTGTGACGAAGGTGATGTTCATAAAAAGCGTGTTTCATGTTTTCAACATAAAAAATCGTGCAGCATTAATGGCTTTGTTTCATGTGGAATAACCTGGGGGCGTAAGAAAAATAAGTCTCTCCATAAACTCTAGTTGATACAACTGTAGGTTTTTGTACATTAAACATATGTTTAATGCAGAGTTGAAGGTCACTAAGCAATGTTCTGCCCGCTATGAGTTTTTATGGTAAAATGTGAGGAGAGGAAATAACGTGTGTGTATTTATTTATTTATTTATTATTCTCTACCAAATTCAGCCCAAGGCTGGTTTGCAATAGGTGGCGTGTTTTTTTAAAACCGTGTGACAATAACATTACAAAAACGATATTTAATATACGGTACAGATGAGGTAGGATATACTTATTATATTAGTTCATATTTGACAGAATTGCATTTTATACGAAAACTGTACTTGAACTGGCTCTGAAACAGAAAGGATTTATTTCTTCCCCAACGAGTGAGGTGAGCGTGTTTTTGAAATCTCCAGAGAGCGTCTTTCCAGATATGGCTTGCCAAGTGAGTGGAGGAATGCTGGTAATGGCTTTAGAATATCGAGGCACATTACAAGAATGGTTTGTTACTTGTATTGTGTTGATGCACGGAAATGCAGTTCACGAGCTCTTCAGTCTAATATTCTGGAACTTGCTTACCTATAATGCTTTTGTATTGTGTGGTGACCAGAATAATCTGCTATTTTTCATCTTTAGCCATTTAGAAATGAAAAGTGCAACAGAGCGCTATGATGATCGCGTGAAAACGAAATGAAAGACTAAATGTTTACACTGAGGCCACAAAAGTCATGGATTACCTCCTAATATCGTGTCGGACCTCCTTTTGCCCGGCCAAGTGCAGCAACTCGACGTGGTTGGACTCAACAAGTCGTTGGAAGTCCCCGGCATAAATATTGAGCAATGCTGCCTCTATAGACGTCCATAATTGCGAAAGTGTTGCCGGTGCAGGAGTTTGTGCCTGAACTGACTTCTCGATTATGTCCCATAAATGTTCGATAGGATTCATGTCGGGCGATCTTGGTGGCCAAATCTTTCACTGGAATTGTCCAGAATGATATTAAAACCAATCGCGAACAGTAGTGGCCCGGTGACATAGCGCATTGTCATCCATAAAAATTCCATCGTTGTTTGGATACATGAAGTCCATGAATGGCTGCAAGTGGTCTCCAAGTAGCTGAACATGACCCTTTCCAGTCAATTATCGGTTCAGTTGAACCAGAAGATCCAGTCCATTCCATGTAAAAACAGCCCACACCATTATGGAGCCACCACCAGCTTGCAGAGTTCCTTGTTGACAACTTGGGTCCATGGATTCGTGGGGTTTGCGCCACACTCAAACCCTACCATCAGCTCTTACCAACTGAAATCGGGACTCATCTGACTAAGCCACGGTTTTCCAGTCGTCTAGGGTCCAACCGATATGGTCACTAGCCCAGGAGAGGCGCTGCAGGCGACGTCATGCTGTTAGTAAAGGCACTCGAGTCGGTCTTCTGCTGGCATAGACGAGTACAGTCAAAGTTCGCCGCACTGTCCTAACGGACACGTCCGTCGCACGTCCCACATTGATTCCTGCGGTTATTTCACGCAGTGTTGCTTGTCTGTTAACACTGACCATTCTGCGCACACGTCGTTGGTCTCGGTCATTAAGTGCAGGCGGTCGGCCACTGCGTTGTCCATGGTGGGAGGTTATGCCTGAAATTAGGTATTCTCGGCACACTCTTGACACTGTGGATCTCGGAATGTTGAATTCCCTAACCATTTCCGAAATGGAATGTCCCATGCGTCTAGCTCCAACTACCATTCCGCGTTCAAAGTCTGTTAATTCCCGTCGTGCGGCCATAATCACGTCAGAAACCTTTTCACATGAATCACTTGACTACAAATGAAAGCCCAACCAATGCACTGCCCATTTATACATTTTGTACGCGATACTACTGCCATCTGTATATTTGCATATTGCTATCCCATGACTTTTGTCGCCTCAGTGTATATTGCCTCGTATAATGGCAGGCGTACTATAAAAGATAAAACATTTAAAATATTTTTTATGGCTTTTATTAGTTTGTGTTATTTTATTCGATACTACGTGTTTAACTGGTCCATCAGTCAAAATACAAATCACAGAAAAACAGCGAATGAAATGGTTGATAAACCAGTGGAAAATGTCACTCAATCAATAACGGAAGGAAAACTGGCATTTGGTCACTAATCCATCAGTTCAATTCACAGAAGTGACTGTTGAATAAGTCAGATGCTGTTAGCGCATTTAAACAGTGGAATTCTCCATGGCTCAGATTTAGAGTGTGTTGTAAGACAATGTAGTCTTGAGGTTATAACTAGAAGAGCACTGTCTTTACACTCGGCGCCAGCGAGGTATTTTTTGAAGTTATACTTCTTTTGACGTGTTGAGGGTAAAGATTTAGTGTGCAACGGAAGTTGCGCGTGCACAGTGTAACGAAATTCGACAGTGAACGTGGTAGGGGTATGACTCAACGCGCATGCGCGTATCGTCTAGCTATATGCAAACGCAAGGTCACAACATAGTACGTGGTTATATTTAAAACCGACAGAAATCAGTTCATGTAAAAAGCAAATTGAAAAACATTTAATTTATATTAGTAATTCATTGTATATATATATATAATTAATTAATTTTACTTACATTGTGCCGTGAAAAATGTGTTAGTAACAAAAATTGTATGATACAATTTTGAAAGTGTTTTCAATTATTTGAGGTTAACTTTTGTAAGTATTTTATTTTGTTCTTTAATGAAACCTATATTTATTAATTGTATTTAATGTCTTTCTTCGGTCATTTTATCGTTTTCCTACTTACATAAATTATTTGCATACGTAATAAAATTTTAACTTCTAACGCGTGCGTACGTAAGTACACGCACCCATGTTTTTTTTTTTGTAAATATAATTCGAAAATTGTTGTTATTATTTAGTTTTTACTTCTGTCGTACATATTAACATTACATTTCAGAGTACATTTCAGAGTACATGATATTAGTTTGTCACTTCTCAACGCTGTAAAATGTAGTACAAGACTGTAATATGTAATATTAGAAATAAGTGTGTTGCATTTTTTGCAAAGTATTTTTTTTATAATCCTTTGAAAAATTAGTAATAGGGTATTCAAGAATTTTGTTTGTAAAAGTACAAAATCTTACATTGGTGCGCAGTTAAGGGGGTATGGAACATCAATTAACGCTATAGAGATAAATAGTTCTTTACAATATTGAAAGCCAATCTTACAGAATGGTTTTTAAACCGAGAGAAAATATTTAGTCAGAATAATTTATTTCTGTCGAGCTGTTTCTCGCGCCATAAATGTTTATATGTTATCGCGGTGCAAGATATTGTACGAAATAAATGCCCCAGTGTTGCAAAATAGTTACTTACAAATATGGACACCATTATCTAGTGATAGTTATCGAATGTAGGCTTGGGGAAATGTACTGATGTATTTGGAGTTGAGTGATGTTTGCGAGGTGGGTTGTTGACACGGAGTGTGGTTTGTTGTTGCAGTTGACGTGGAGCTAACAGCGTGGTGAGTACCTGAGAGCAGCTAGCCCTGCCTTGCATTGCCAGCTGTGCATTGCTCACGAGCAGGACACTAGAGCGTCAATAAGCACTCCGGCTCAAGCCAAACTTTGTATTCTAACTACAGTTTTAAATTGGTACGTATCGATGTGTTATGTTTAAGGTCTCGTGTTTACGGTAAAAAAAAACTCGATGAATGTAATTTTTTTCAAATTATAGTGTAGTGTTATCTAGTAATCGTCGACACTACGGTGATGTCACGAAACCGTAAAATACTCTCAAACAAACTGTTGGTTCTTGAAGTGAAGCGTTAAGACTTTATGTAATTAACTGTAATTTGTGCAAGTACTTGCAGCCCGCGGGCAGGAATTCAAAATTGAGGGTGAGCGAGGTAAGGGAAGTATAGGCTATTCAGGGTAAAGTGAGCGCTTTTAGAAGTCCTCTCATTCGGAATAATAGTCAATAAAAATATTTCATTTAACCTTAGATGTTAACATTCGAGTGCGGCGGTGTATACAAATTGTGTTTATTACTTACATGGCAGTATTTATTTAGAAAGGCACTTACAGGATACATAACGGCTGAAGGCAAGAAGTAAGTAGGGCCTCGGAAGTGCGTACTTGACCTTGGACAGCCTATACAGAGCCAGCGCTGACGAGCAGTGCTGCTGTACGAGTCTCTAGGCCGGCACCTCGACGTGCACGCCGAGTGGACGCGGAGTCCTGCCAGCGCTGACGAGCAGTGCTGCTGTACGAGTCTCTAGGCCGGCACCTCGACGTGCACGCCGAGTGGACGCGGAGTCCTGCCAGTGCTGCTGTACGAGTCTCTAGGCCGGCACCTCGACGTGCACGCCGAGTGGACGCGGAGTCCTGCCAGTGCTGCTGTACGAGTCTCTAGGCCGGCACCTCGACGTGCACGCCGAGTGGACGCGGAGTCCTGCCAGTGCTGCTGTACGAGTCTCTAGGCCGGCACCTCGACGTGCACGCCGAGTGGACGCGGAGTCCTGCCAGTGCTGCTGTACGAGTCTCTAGGCCGGCACCTCGACGTGCACGCCGAGTGGACGCGGAGTCCTGCCAGTGCTGCTGTACGAGTCTCTAGGCCGGCACCTCGACGTGCACGCCGAGTGGACGCGGAGTCCTGCCAGTGCTGCTGTACGAGTCTCTAGGCCGGCACCTCGACGTGCACGCCGAGTGGACGCGGAGTCCTGCCAGTGCTGCTGTACGAGTCTCTAGGCCGGCACCTCGACGTGCACGCCGAGTGGACGCGGAGTCCTGCCAGTGCTGCTGTACGAGTCTCTAGGCCGGCACCTCGACGTGCACGCCGAGTGGACGCGGAGTCCTGCCAGTGCTGCTGTACGAGTCTCTAGGCCGGCACCTCGACGTGCACGCCGAGTGGACGCGGAGTCCTGCCAGTGCTGCTGTACGAGTCTCTAGGCCGGCACCTCGACGTGCACGCCGAGTGGACGCGGAGTCCTGCCAGTGCTGCTGTACGAGTCTCTAGGCCGGCACCTCGACGTGCACGCCGAGTGGACGCGGAGTCCTGCCAGTGCTGCTGTACGAGTCTCTAGGCCGGCACCTCGACGTGCACGCCGAGTGGACGCGGAGTCCTGCCAGTGCTGCTGTACGAGTCTCTAGGCCGGCACCTCGACGTGCACGCCGAGTGGACGCGGAGTCCTGCCAGTGCTGCTGTACGAGTCTCTAGGCCGGCACCTCGACGTGCACGCCGAGTGGACGCGGAGTCCTGCCAGTGCTGACGTCACTCTGCTTACTCCACTAGGCACGTTTCCGAGAACCAACATTAAGGCTGTTCGAAAGCACCTTTTTTTGAGGTGTTTGTTTGGTTTCGTGTCACGATATCAACGGTAACGTAATAAAAATACTAATAAGTTTTGAAAAAATGAGCCACAATGTATATTTTAGCGTAAATAAGAGAGTTTTAACTTAAAAATCTTGATTCGTACAAATGTAAAGTGTCTTGACACAAGTTTGATTGGCTGAAGTTCTTGTTGAAGTGACACGAGTGTCAAGTTACAGTTTATTTCAAATCCCACCCGTGCTTCACCTGCAGTGTTTCACTTTGAGCTAGTTTTCTAACACATATTTTTCCTGGCATTCTTATAACATGGAAAGTGAAATATGACGTATTTATTTTTTCCAAATATCATATATGTACGAAGACATATACAAATTTCAAATTCCTCTGGCTCGCTCCAATCAAAAGTAACTATCTTCCGTTGTCGTGTTTTCTTCAGACTTTCATATCGCAACGAAAAAGAGTGCCTTGTGCTAGGAATGCACGTAATAATTTCAGACTCTTGAACGACCTTAACACAATTCCTGAAGTTAGTACTGTTTCAGTTGGGTGTTTTCCTCATGTGGAACAAAAATGATTAAATGATGAGGGGACGTTTGATTTACGGTTCTAGATGTGTAACGAGTAGTAGGAGACAAATAAGTATTTCGAAATAGCTTAAGATGTTTGCTGTGCCGCAACAAGCTTGGTTTTTAACTGGTGAATGTGGAAACTTAAGTTGAGGAATATATGTAAATCGTACTGGGGGACACAGTGTGGTGGACCCGGCACGATGGCGCCAGCTACACGCAGCATCCCTGCAGGATTGGCTCATCTCGCGAGATGCTGTGATTGGATCTCACCCCCCGCTCAGACCCTCCCTCCCCCTCCGTCTGCGGCGTCCTCGTGGCGTCTGTTCCCCCCTCCCCCTCTTCAGACCTCTGCCTGCAGCCTACTTCTCAACTGTAGTCTATTTCCCGGTTTCCTCACACTTTTCCAATAGAACCTTTGAAAAACCACACCATCTATGAGGTGCCTGGTTGTTTCCTCATATGCCATGCAGCTCTCTCTGTGTGTGTGTGTGTGAGTGTGTGTGTGTTTGTTACCACTTAACTCCATAACGGCTGAACGGATTTTGAGGAAATTTGGTATGTAGGTACGTTAGGTCCTGGAATAGGACATAGAATACTTTTTATCCCGGGAAATTGTACGGTTCCTGTAGAATATCAACGAAATCGCAATTCTGCAACGGCTGGGAACGTGACCGAAATATTTTTTTTCCTCTGATGTCAGAGTTTATCAGGTCGCCCAAGGACATCTGAAATGGCTTAACGACTGCTATCAATCGATAACAACCGGGACCGAATATTTAACGTGCCCTCCGAAGCCCGGAAGCGCTCAGATGTATTGCCACTAAACGGTCACCCATCCAAATGCGTGCCGCTGGGAACGTTGCTTAACTTTGGTGATCGATTAATATCCCTCAGCCAAGCGCAAAAAGTAGTACCTGGGTACACTTATATCTAAAGCTACAACTTGATGAAAGTCACGTTTTGATTTTCATACATCGAAAGCGGAAATGTGGTAACTACGCGATAGTTGCACAGATACGCTTCAAAAACAATACCCTACTTCTTGGCTATCGGGTAAAAGATATTTCCTTCCTTTTGGGTTGCCGCAATCGGTTAAAAACCTAGGCCAAAATAGTATAATTTCATAATTCTGTTTTCACATAAATGAAATGTATTTTCCCAATTTATTTATTAGTGTATCACTGTAAAACTCAGTTGTATCCGGGTGAAGCCCGGGCTGGTTCGCTAATATATATATATATATATATATATATATATATATAAAATCAGTGGGAAAGCAGATGTGTTGGTAATGCCTAGTAAGAAATAGTTCTTATGCAAAATATTATTACACCGAGTGCGCACGAATGCGGTTCCTTGCCCCTTTGGTGTGATTTTATAGACTCGGTTAAGCTTTGTTTGCATGAGGCGGAGGAATGTCGTGGAAGTAGAATTTAAGCAGGGCTTCATGAAAGTTGGAAGTAACCAGAATGGACTGTAACGACTTACGCTAGCATTTAAATATATGCATGCGCTGTTGTTATTTTCGTTGTACCTAACACCTTGTGCATACTGCCGTCCTAGCATTACGTTCCCTCGCAGTGACATTGCGACATCCACAACCTTTGAAGACATGAGCGATGAAATAGCATTTCTTCGCTAGCCGTGTACACAAGGTTCTCTGCAACGTAATGTTACCTCAGCAACACTCAACAAAGTAAATTACTCGTTCAAAGTGGATTGTATACTATTCTATGTAGGAAAGAATATTTGATTGCGACACTTTCAACTGAGCCTTATATTGCCAGACAGCCGTCCAGTAATGAACGTTCAGTACAGAGTCGTACACAAACTGTGAGTCTCCCCCCCCCCTCATCTCTCCGGACTTGGGCTATACCATTATGAAACCAGAGGAAGCAAAATTCGTCAAACAGGTTATCCATTAATACATTCGTCAAATGTTGGCGACCTTAGCATTATGGAATTACGGGAACTCAAAAATGCCATCGAAATATACTTAGGTATAAATTTTCAGCAGGCGTTTTGATGCTACTTGGACATAGACCATATAATTTATCCGCGCAACGTGGATCCCCCCCCCTCCCCCGCACATAATCCCGTGTGCGTTACTGGCTCAGTACGGAGTAGTTTCCTGTGTCGTGTGAACCAATACGACGATTGTAAATAGGAATACGCAGATACCAGCAGAACTGACAGTAATACATTCGAAAACAGAAGGGACTCGCCTTTAGTTTGTATTAATTTTCACTAAATTTATTCCGCACTCAAAGCGTTATGCTGCTGAATCATTTCTCCATGTATGCAAACATATATATTGTTGAACTGCATCGTAAAAACTTCAAAATGTGGAGGGCCACGAAGATAAGGAAATACTAGGGGAAAAAAAAAAAAAAAAAAAGTAGTATTATTCACGTATAAATGTCTTCGCGCTAGACCACCACACTGGCCGGAGCTGCGGAGAAACATGCGGATATCGACCTTATGCGCCCGCTCTGTGCTCACGCAGCTTCTGCACGTGGACAGGACCGCATGCTCGCCATAACTCGGAAACTATCCACTCAAATAATTTCAAAACATTTACTTGCAAATCGTTAATATGTTATAAGCATGCAATCAAAACATTTTCTTTATTGGTATTCTAATTGAAGGTTACCCAGAAACAAGTGCAATTTTGTTCAGAAATGAGCATTTATATCACTAACTCGTGTATGTGCTACTGCCAAGACAGCGATCGCATGTCAATCCTGTCCTTCACACAGCCGCTACGCCTCTGCTGTGTCGCGAACGTACCCGGTACTGTGGGTAGACGTGGAGGGAAGCAGTCATGGTACTGCAAGGGGGGAAGGGCGAGGAAACAAAGGCTCTAGACTTGCAGGAATGACGCAGAATCAGCACGAGAGCATGCAAAACATACAGGAATGCAGAGAAACCAGCAAAGAAGCCGCCTACAGCACAGGTACTATTTTTAACCTAGATTCTAATCATTGTTTATCTCTTTTAAATATATACTTATAAGCAATAACATTGGTTCCAGGATACACGTCTATAGAGTATGTTGCTCTGTCTTCATACCTGTCTGGGAAGTGTAGATACAGATGCAGTACAATGTCATCTGAACTGAGAGAGACATTGTTCACCCGGTTGTATGCAAGTGATTATGCTACTAGAAACAACTGCCTCACGGGGTTATTGTGTTCTAGCTGGAGAAAACAATCTAAATAGTTTTTGCTTATTCTAGAGAATTCTCTAAAGATATTGCACGGCAGTTTACCCAAAAACGCATCTTTAAAACGACAGTTCTCTTGTAAGCTCTCGTCTCCTGAAACGGTGTCTTCTTGTTATCTTAACATCGGCGTTCATGACTGGAACCAGTGTTCACAGACAGGCGACAGTCTACATGTGCGAGTAGCGTGTCACAAGCGGCGTCAGTGCGGGTAGTCGTTGTAGAACCAACACATGCCACGTTGCCATTTCTCAACACGTGGCGTGCTATACGGCAAGAAGAAAGTCGCCTGTCTGTCGCCTCGGTGGGATCGCGCCCTACAATCATGGCGCTGGGGAGACTTAAACCAGTTTGTCGAGCGATGGATGGTGATATACACTGAACAGCCAAAGAAACTGGTATAGGCGTGCGTATGCAAATAACAGAGGTATGGAACCAATCTGAGTAACGCGATGCGGTCGGCAGTTAGATCGGTTACTGCTGCTACAATGGCAGGTTATCAAGATTTAAGTGAGTTTGAACGCGGTGTTATAGTCGGCGCACGAGAGATGGGACATAGCATCTCCGAGGTAGCGATAACATTTGGATTTTCGCGTACGACCATTTCACGAGTGTACCGTGAATATCGGGAATCCGGTAAAACATCACATCTTCGACATCGCTGCGGCCGGAAAAAAAATCGTGAACGAACGGGACAATGGACGACTGACGAGAATCATTAAACGTGACAGACATGCAAACCTTTCTAAAATCGGCGCAGATTGGATTTGTGGACTGCCCTGCAGGATTAATGGTGTGAATTGCCTCCTGCATACCTTCAGACATTAGCCGAGTCCATGCCACGTCGTCTTGCGGCACTTCTGCGTGCTCGCGGGGGCCCTACAAACACTTATTCATTTTCTCGTATAACGCCAACAAACTTTGCAGGTATTGGCATAGCTGTCGTGCCGACTTTGGTTCGGAAATCTCAAACCCAAACCTTAACTAATGTTCTCATTGCTACAGTGCTTACACTTAAATAGTTTTCTTTAAGTTTCCCACTCGTACTGCACTTTGTAAAATTATTCAATTATAAGTAGCTTTGATGAAATATTGGACCGTTAGGTTCATCGTTAATAGTAATATAGTTAATGAACCTAAAAGCTACTTTTCTTAAATGTACACAGAATTATTTAAATAGATAAAATTACGTAATAATGGTCTGCGTATTAATTATGCATTACTCACTGTCGCTAGGTGTCTTGAGAAAACATCTAAGAGTAATTGTCAAGGTTGCAAAAACCATATTTTTCTATAACTGTTGTTAGCATTGTTAACAAAATGCTGGAAATACGGCGTGCATTTAAAAATCTCATATTTTCATTGCATATCAAAAATAAACCTCCATTAGCCTGTATATTCCCACTTCTTTGGAATAAAACAGTGTAAATGACATTAGTTTTAATTAAAAAATTTAGTAATATTGTCCCTTGCAAAGAAAACATCACAAACCAGTTTTAATTTTAATATATTATGCTCAAAAATGTAGCATTGTATGGGATAATCATTAACTCCTGTTACCTGCAGGAGCATTTGAGATTATGACAAACTTTACATTTCATTGTTTATATAATTGGTCCTTCCGTACTGCGATGCGTTTATATTTTTGGTCCTAGCTGTTCTAAGCCACGTATTATCAAACGACATAAAATAAATAATACAAATCATAAAAGAAATGAAATGCGCAAGCCTTGTAAATAATTAAATTTGTTTTCATAAATTAATTTTTGCGCCCTCTACGTTATATGTACAAGTGGCAGACACTGTAACGTGGCCACAGTATACAAACAAGTCGTCTCAGTAACACTTTATTTTGTTTGTAGTAACATTATTAGTATGCCCAAGGAAACTGTGTTCATCGCTCTTTGTGTAAGCTTAATACAAGCAAAACCACACAAATGCGCGTATTGTCGCGATGATTTCAGAACCTCCTAACTCCACACAGAGCCTCCCAACTCCACCCAGAGCCTCCCAACTCCACCCAGAGCCTCCCAACTGCACCCAGAGCCTCCCAACTCCACCCAGAACCTCCCAACTCCACCCAGAACCTCCTAACTCCACCCAGAACCTCCCAACTCCACCCAGAACCTCCTAACTCCACCCAGAACCCGCCTAACTCCACCCAGGACCCGCAGAACTCCACCTTCCACAGAAATCAAAGTTTTGAGTATAATTGATGCGAAATTTCGATCCTTTGTAATTTATGAAACTGTGTGAAAATATGTATAATAATTTTCCCAGCAGTGCATACAACCCACACAAATTGCAGTGTAATAATTTATGTTACTGTAAACCCTTGTAAAGTTACAGGACTTGGGCCTACTGGTTCCGTAATCTGTAAACACAAAAATTCGTAAATTATCGATACGGTGTTCTGTAAATGTGTTACAAATATGTGAGGTTTTGGCATTTTGTTATTCCTGAAACATTTCATTTTCTGAAGTTACTAGATTTGGGACTATCGGTGACCTATCTATATTCTCTCTGTCAGTTTATCTTACACTGCAGAAGTTCACTTTCGTTAACGAAACCATTTCGAAAGTTTGCCAAAATTTTCATGCTAAACGTCATATACTGTTCTTTTGTAAGATAAATGTGCTCCAAAGATGTTGACTTATGCTGAAATCTCGATCCAGAATATTTAACTTTTTAAAGTATTTTATTTATAAACAATAAAACATCCTTACAATGAAAATTTAAAAAAATAATTGTAATCCGTTTTTAAAAAATAACTGCAAGTGCAGAAAGAAAACTAACTACACTGTTAGAATTTTTTTTTTACATTTACGAAAAAGTGCTGGAAAAGTTTATTCAGAAGTGTCCGTAAAGTCTCCGTATAAAATTACGGACACATTGATTTTCAAAAACGGACTTTCCGTAAATTCCACAGAACTTTCCGTGAATTCATGGAACCTGTCAGTCAATTTCCTTGTTAGTTTCTGTACTTCCAGGTTTAAAAAAGATACTTGAAAAAATTGGAATACTTTATAACTGAGCGTGATTTAAACCCGAGTCAATGACTAACCACTCACCAGTGTCATTCACATGAAGGCTTATGGTATAACGTTGGTATTTCTATTGTAGCCACGTAAACAACTTTCCAGTTTCTATTAAAGTGAGAGTATTTTACGTGTTTACTAAATGTTACAGCCGGCTCATGCTACTTTCTGATGTTTGAAAGAGTAGGTCCAAGTGGCGTGGATATCTGAACTGCCACAGAAACGACAAGTGTACGGTTACAGAGGCGAAGAAAGCCTCCTCGGCATTCTTCATTCCCGAAACATGAAGCTATAGGGAATGCTGAGACTTCCCGTGTTTTGTATTTACGGAACCCAACTCCGTTTCCTGTCAACGACTGCGTTTCCCTATATCTACTGTGTATTTACGTGACACATTATGCAATTCACGCATACATTTTAACAGCGTAGTAAATTTGCGGAGAGGTTTCGCGAATTCGCGGAAAGTTGCGTGAAATGTGCGGTAAGTCAGTTATCGTAAAAGCAACGTGTCCGTGATTTCACGGATAGTTCTTGAGAATTGTTGTCACCACTTTTGCATAAAATGATTTAAATTCTTTTAATGGCGTGTATGATGTGTGAAGTGAGGAGATGGCGTGTGTGGGGNCGCGGTGATGGTCCTGCCCGAGGCAAGCCGCCATCCGCTCGGCGCGGATAGCGAGCCCCCAGGGAGGAGGGAGTTGAACGACTGTTAGGGCGAGGCCATCACTTTATATGTATGTATGTACGTGTGTCTGTGACTGGCGGCCGAGGGAGACATTACAGCGCTGTGTAGCCTTGCACAGGCGGCTCTGTCAAGTTGCTAACAAACACGCCCCAGTCGTTACCAAGCAAATTCTTACTCGCGTACTTTTAAAACCAACAGAAACCGATTTGTAGTGCTCGTCGATCCAAACATAGCACGATTATTAATGCGTTTGTGCACGAAAAGACAGTTCCAAAATCACTCCTGTCTGTTTACGATAATATATTTGCAGTTGTGGGCTGGAATTTTTTTCCTCCATGCGTTGATTTCAAGTGCCTAATTCTCGACTTTGTCGTGTAGTAGGGGCATGTTTCTTATGTTTCTTCACACATATTGTGTTCTGTTCAGCAATTACTAAGAGCGCAGCGCTGTGCATTACCAGGTGGTTGTAATGTCGCATGCATGCGTGTCGAGAGTTGAGCTCCGGCGAGTGTGAAATTAGGTGAAGATAGAACAGCGGGAGATAAAAGAA
>NQII01005734.1:121031-148051 GCA_002778355.1 Clitarchus hookeri | reverse complement strand
TACCGAGCGTTACACTTTTTCATAAGTGACTCCCAGCCGCAACCTAATTTAAGACGTTGTCACGTCAAAATGTTGCAGAAAGTGTAAATATGGAACACGGACGTTCGACGTGGTTTTATATTAAAGGCATTGAGACGCGTATTAAACATTCACAGTCAATGTTTCGCTCGAAGTTGCTGTGATTAAACTGTACCATTTGAGGGGCCGCGNTCAATGTTTCGCTCGAAGTTGCTGTGATTAAACTGTACCATTTGAGGGGCCGCGGTTATGTAGTGGTTAGACTACTCGCTTCCCACCTAGGCGAACAGAGTTCGATTCCCGGCGGGGTTGCTCCCGGATTTTCGCATGTGGGAATTGTGCCGGACGATGCGGCTGGTCGGTGGGTTTTCTTGGGGATATCCCGTTTCTTCCGCCCTTTCATTCCGGCGCTGCTCCATACTTATCGCTTCACCCTTATCGGCTCTCAAGACCTCGATGTTAACAGTCGCCAAAATCTCTTCATTCACCTACTCACTGTACCATTTCACTTTCCTCAATTTCCTAAGGGGTCTGCCTACCAAGCCTGCAGCCACGTGTTTTAAATGGGGAATCATTGTTATAATCAAATCCATTTTCAATGAATCAATTTTAAAGATAACAATTTCAAACAAAAATTATTCTGTGTGAGATTTTATAAANACAAATCCATTTTCAATGAATCAATTTTAAAGATAACAATTTCAAACAAAAATTATTCTGTGTGAGATTTTATAAAGAATACTGGTACGTTAAGAATTCTTGCCAATTTTTATGTTTAATATCTTTTTCTAAAATTTAACATATATATTTACATTTACAAAGGAAAATTATAAACGAATGTATAAATTTTTTATTTCTTAACCTACCAGTATTCTCTGAGAAATTTATGTCGAGTATTTTTTTTTTCGTTCCGTAAAGTTATCTTTAAAATGTACGTATTGAAAAGGAATTTCTTATATTGATTCCTGATTTTAGCTTAGTGGTTGTAGGCTTCGTAAGCAGAGACTACCTTGCTAGTACCTAAACGTACACTCGAAACAGTAGCTTGCGTAGAGCCATAGCAAGATGTGTTGATACTTGCTAGTGTACAGTTTTAGTACACGCGGCTTACATTTCTTTGTCAGCCACTTGACGTAACTTTTCCTTTGCAAACGGTCGAGATCGTACTCTCACGGAGTGGCCGTAACGCTAAAGTGCGACACTTCTGTGGCGTTGGGTCTTGCTCCTGACTGTTATGCCAGCAGTAAAACATACTTAACTTCTCGTTCCTTCGTTTTACCCATGGGCATAACAGAAAACATGNTGACTGTTATGCCAGCAGTATAACATACTTAACTTCTCGTTCCTTCGTTTTACCCATGGGCATAACAGAAAACATGATATTTTATATAGCAGAAAGGAAAGAACATATTGCTTCTTAACATAACTTTATCTCAAGTCCAAAAGGTAAAACTTNTGACTGTTATGCCAGCAGTAAAACATACTTAACTTCTCGTTCCTTCGTTTTACCCATGGGCATAACAGAAAACATGGTATTTTATATAGCAGAAAGGAAAGAACATATTGCTTCTTAACATAACTTTATCTCAAGTCCAAAAGGTAAAACTTNATATTTTATATAGCAGAAAGGAAAGAACATATTGCTTCTTAACATAACTTTATCTCAAGTCCAAAAGGTAAAACTTAAAAAAGCAGTAAAAACAACTCGCTGTTGGTAGGGAGTCCGCACTTGGGAGGGATGTAGCTGCAATCAAATCTTAGCCTGTTTGACGCATCAGAAAATTCAGGGTTGCGCAGTTTTTTTTTTAATATGGTTACGTTTTGTCGACTTTCTGAAAACATTTCATGTATGGAAAATGATACCAAAACAACTTATACACGTATATTATAGGATAACCGTCTATGTTAATGATTAACACTTGCGGAGCAACATATTTAGATAAGTCAACAAATAATTTTCAGTTCCATATACCTGTGGTCACGATTTTACAGTTACAAAACCAAATGCCGAGACNGATAAGTCAACAAATAATTTTCAGTTCCATATACCTGTGGTCACGATTTTACAGTTACAAAACCAAATGCCGAGACTAAAAAAAAAGGTTTTTTTAATCATTTGTCATATGTTAAATGAAATAAGTTGGTCAATTAAATGGAGTAGCAAAAATTGCATCTACTTTGTGGAAATGCCATCAATGCATTTGGGAAAACGTTGCAAAAAATAAACAATTTTTTTTTCACAAAAGCACGCGTCACAAACAGCAGTAATAGGCCATATAAAACAGTTCAAAGTTTTTTACCCGACGGAAATTTAACATTAGGAATGCGCTGGCATTGACGCCATGCGTTAGCACACACATAACATCCTGTCATGTATAGGCTTTAGCTAAGTGTGATATGCAGNGATAAGTCAACAAATAATTTTCAGTTCCATATACCTGTGGTCACGATTTTACAGTTACAAAACCAAATGCCGAGACAAAACTCGCGTGATACTAAAAAAAAAGGTTTTTTTAATCATTTGTCATATGTTAAATGAAATAAGTTGGTCAATTAAATGGAGTAGCAAAAATTGCATCTACTTTGTGGAACTGCCATCAATGCATTTGGGAAAACGTTGCAAAAAATAAACAATTTTTTTTTTACAAAAGCACGCGTCACAAACAGCAGTAATAGGCCATATAAAACAGTTCACAGTTTTTTACCCGACGGAAATTTAACATTAGGAATGCANAACAGTTCACAGTTTTTTACCCGACGGAAATTTAACATTAGGAATGCACTGGCATTGACGCCATGCGTTAGCACACACATAACATCCTGTCATGTATAGGCTTTAGCTAAGTGTGATATGCAGGTAGAATGCCCTAGCGTAACGTATTTATTAGTGGTGTTTCTCTTATTATGGCCGTATGAATTATTTCAAGTCTTTCTTGTTATTTACAATTGCATTAATTTTCATTGTACTCATAAACACATTCATCGAAACCCGTAATGTTTACATAAAGGAACATAATCTCGAGTGTCCGCAGTCTTATTTGTTTGAAATCATTAATTGAAAGTAAATTTAAAACATTTTCTGTTTCGCTTTTAGGAATTGTCAACGTGTATAAAAACTGTTGAACCGCAAGTAAGATCTCTTGGGAGGGTGCTAATATGTTTGCTGCACGGAGGGAGAACTGCTAGCATATAGTGGATGTAAATGCTGCTTGGGAATAATACATCGTATAAGTCTAGTTTTAGAGCCATCATTCGACAGACTGTAAATGAGTGCCGAGTTTTTTACCATCTGGTTTGGAGCTCCACTGTAATGCTGGCAGTTCCATCTTCATCAGCGTTTAGTGTGCCTAAAATTGGAACGTAAACACAAACTGACTTTTGTTTCGTACTTTGACATACGAATGAATATGTAATTTTGTCCGTACGGCGTTCAATGTGCATGAAGGGTACGCCTTAGGGTGGGGAGCAACCCCCGAATGGCGGGCTTTTGAGTTGTGAACCATGAGTGCCTGTCATCCGTGGAGGAAGACTTGTAGCTTAATGAAAACCAGTGATGGAGCGGCGACGGAATGCAAGGGCCGAGGAAACTGAACCACTCCGAAAAAACCCAACGGCCTGCGGCACCGCCCGCCACGATCCCTGCATGCGTATATCCAGGTGTAACCCCCCTCCCCACCACCCTTCGGGGGAATAGAACCCGGTCCACCACTCTTCGAGAGGCCCGCGCATTAGCAACGCGGACACTACTCACATGTGGCAATAAATTGGTTTTAAAAACGCGGTGTCGCCACTTCTTTGTACGTCAAATTGATGAGATGTGACAATAATTGAACTGAATTCTTTCATCTCGAAATATTGCCTTTGCAGAGCGGTTTACAAGATGAAGCAGGTTTACGAATTTTGGAGTTTTATTTAGGTTTGCTACTTGTACTTTGTGATAAATTCTTCTCGCCGTCGCTAGGCACTCCGTTGCGATGTAGTATAAGTAAGAATTTTGGTATTTTTGTACGTGTTAATCTCCTTTTTAAAAAGCTTTTAACGACGCGAGTAATTGCTAGGAAGTGTTTCAAGATTTTGGCGCAGGTTATCAATATACGAAGAGGAGGATAAAGGGACGTGGTTCTAGCTTGTTTGTAGATAAATTTCGTGGGTCTGCCTTCCACCTGATAGTTACGCAGTTATTGAGGAACTGCAAAGCGTGTCTCTCCTAATGTTAGTTGTTTGATTCTTCGTTGCTTATTTAATTCCGAACAAAATGAATATATACCCGTAGCACATAAAGTAAAAAGAATCCTTCTAATTACCTCTTGATGGCAGAATTACATGAATATGACGCGGGTGTGGGTTCCATGACCGCGCGTTCTTGAGGGTCCACAGCTGTTTATCATACGAGGTGTTGGATCTGTACTTTCAAACTACCAGTTGGATGACATTTAAGATACGCTAGACAACGTTTGTATCAGGTGAATGAGGAGGCCGTGATATGTTCCCAAGCCTGGATGAGTGCTTTTTTTTTTCAACTATTATTTAGCGGCTCTGGCGTATAGTATTGCGCGGAAAACGCTAAGACCGTCACGATAAACACAGGGCATTAATGCATGTGGTACGTCTGAAAGTATGTGGTGAACACGTTCCCAATTCTCGTATATGTTTTAAGACGTGGAAGTTGTGAAGAGTTCCAGTTAAACCACCCCATACCATTAACCCCTTAACATATTATCCCCGAGAATACTCGTTCACATCCGACATGTTGTAGAACAGTTATAATCATGGTGGTTGTTGTGCAAGGTTGGACGCTAGCACCATTACAGGCAGCTCCTTTTCCTGGGCAATTATATAGGTTGCTGCTGACGCACCAACTGTTTTATAATGGGTTACTTCTAGTGCCACGGATATACTAAAACCCTGCCTATAGGTTCCAAAGTGCCAGTTGTTATAAGGCATTTGTAAGTACTTTTAACACCATGAATTTCGTCTTTTACAACAATCTGAAATTAAAATAATTAATACGTACGCAAGGGGGTTAAAAAGCCACCGTCTTTTGGTACTGTCTCTTGTTGATTTGAGGGATGTATAGATTCGTATTTGTTGGGGCGTGAAGACAACACAATTGGTACGTGGGTATCGCTAGCCGGACTTCGCGGAGTTAAACGACGTTCTGATAGGCCGGCGACCACTGCACTTCGTGCCTTGGCAACCTAAACCCCTTTTAGAGGCTGTTCACGCTAAACTGAGCACTGTTGAAAGCCATGCTTTAAGATTTACTTCTATGCTAATCTTGTATCCTTCCGCCATATTATTAAAATTAACATCGCCATGATCCTGATCACTTTAATCATGCGTCGGTCAACTAAAACTGTAAAATTACTAGAAAAGTATTAATTTAAAAAAATGTACTAATCGTTACACATATATGCATTTAAAAAAACGGAAAGGAAAAGAAAGAATTTCAAGTATTCACAAATGTTTATCTCGCACTTTTAGTTCAACGTTAAAACAAGGGACCACTTTCCCTTCGTCATTACCAACTTTACGGGCGCATGCTAGTCTGTATGCCCGTTAAAATATATGTAACTTAGTGACATTTTTCAAAGATAGATTTCAAAAGTGCTCATTTTACCTTGAACAGCCTTTGCTGTTTCCACGGCCTAACTATGTTCCCGATAAGCAATAACATTGATAATCGCGCCACGTGTTTAGGGCCATAAGGGAACTCCCTAGTAAAATAGTGTCTGTGAAATCAGAGTTTACACGTATACCTACGCCCATCTCAGTTTATAACCGGTCTGGGAATACGAATTTACTAAATTATTTTCTGTTCCTTGATTTTTGCACTTATGAGTAAGAATTGGCATCCGAGTGGAGAGATTAACGAGGTCTTTAGAGCCAATGAAGGTGAAATAAGGTGAGTTTGGAGCAGCGCCGGAATCAAGGGCAAGGGAAACGGTAGATCACTGAGAAAACCCGCTGACCAGCGGCATCGTCCTGTAAAATTCCCACTTGCGAAAATCCGGAGTAACCCGGCTATGATTGAACCCGGTTGGCTAAGGTGGGAGGCGAGGAGTCGAAATCTACGTACAAAACTGCCTATTTTTTTACACGGGACTAACATACTCGTAATTAAATGTAAAACTTAATTACAGTTCCGCCGCGAGCTCAGTAAAAACTTTCTGTTCTCTTTTGAAGATAAAATACCGCGTATTAACAAGAGTTTAAATTAATGAAAGGACGTATAAATTATTAAAATATTATACCGTGTATGGATGCATCTGTGGCGTAGTGGGTTAGTGTGCGTGCTTCTAAAGTATAGGTTCCAGGTCCGATTCTCGTCACCCCAGTGAGAATGTTCAAAATCGTGGTTGGATTGGGACATGCCTGACAAGTCCGTGTAAAATGCGTTCCGTTCATTCGTGACGGGCGTGTAATTTTTTATACCATAAAAACTAATGTGTGTCATCAAGCAGACAAATTACTTTGTACAAGTCCAAATAATAGCTTGTGATTTTGCAGTAAAATAATTATACTGTTGTAATTCTACAGGATATCCGTCGGCAGGTTACAGTACATTTTTGTACAAATACTGAATACATCCCGTACATTTTTCAAGCAATTTGTTGCAAAGTTTACAAATATTTGTTTGTATTGTTACCTAGAATTTTTTCGGCGACTTAATATTTTTTTGTAAAAGTACAAAATATTTTTTACTGTGTAGGTTAATTATTCACACGCATTGTACTGTACAATAGTGCCACAGAAAAATTCCCAATTCTGGAAAAATTCTGATCACAAAACAACGGAAATTTCCTTCCCGGGTTAGCACACTAATTTAAAAAAAAAAAAAAAAAAATGTATTTGCAATGAATGAATTGGCAGAAATTAATACACGAAATAAAATTGCAGTTTTCCACTTTTCTCTGGCGGGAATTTAAATTCGCCTAGTTGCAAACAAAAAGTGAGCCAACGACAAAAAAATATAATAATTTGGTAGATTAAAGAGTCGCTACACATCAGAATCTGACTTTTTTTGTTGTGATTACATTAGGTAACGTAAGTATTTTATGTGATATCAGCTCATTGTCTAAATATTCGCTCTCAGAAAAAATTAATTAAATAAAAGCACCCAAAATAAATCCAAATCAAGAGGTGGTGCGGCGTGCTAGAGAAATGAGTCTGGGGATTTAGAAAGTGCGTGGTTATAAGGATGGCACGCTCATGGAATACACTTTTGGCTTAATGGCTCTGCTATATAGACGTCCAGGAAATAGTATTTTCCCACAATTAAAAAGGGAAGTTTCCATCCACGCGTTAATTGGTTAAAAAGTCAGAAATGTGCGAACTGGTGCTTCTCCCGATTCTTAGTTAGCCGTTCGCGTCTAATACTCTTGGTTGACATTTCAGATTACACAAATTTATTTGCGTGCACAAATCATTTAGCTATAATTATTTGCGGGTCCGTAAAGCTTCTGGCACGTCCAAAGATGAAAATATGTTTACATGTAAGTTGTTGTTTTTTTTTTTTATACAGCTATTAAATTTTGTCTTTAATTGTCAAACTGTTATTTGTCACGCACAATACAGGTTGTCCCGAAATTAACTGGCGTTGCGTATGTGCGGGTAGTGATTTTCAAGGGGATAAAAAAAGTAAATATATTTCCATTTCGGTCCTGATAGCATCCATGGGGGCATAGTGTGTGGATGCTGCGTCGCCATACGAGATTGCTAAACATCGGATGTTAANGTCCTGATAGCATCCATGGGGGCATAGTGTGTGGATGCTGCGTCGCCATACGAGATTGCTAAACATCGGATGTTAAGCACCAAAAACTTACCTTTTTGGCGCATGAAAAGGTGTTGTTAAATTGGGAAGGGGAGGAACTATAAAATGTATNAAGCACCAAAAACTTACCTTTTTGGCGCATGAAAAGGTGTTGTTAAATTGGGAAGGGGAGGAACTATAAAATGTATATTTTACCTGCCTTAGTCCGTATGAGTAAAACTAAGAAAGAACACATTCAATTATGGGTAATTGGGTACTTCACAGTCATGTAACTGCGCTGAATTAAAGAAATCATGTGAACAATATTTTGTAAGCATGGTATAAAACAATTCTCCAGAGGAGTTCGTTCGATGTAAATACCCATTTTGATTTGTGTGTGCCTAATTTTAAATTACAGTAAATTATTAATATAATTTCAAAGTTACGGCATTCAAATTTGTGATTTTCGGCGGAAATAATTAATTTATACGCTACGATATTTTTTTTGCATTCGTTAATTGTGCATGTAGACTAAGAAAAAAATGTTATGACAAACGAAATTAACTTATTCGCTGTTGGAAACAAATATCTTACTGCCTCTTCAACCCTATACAAAACAAGGACATGTGTGAGTTGTAGTGTCTATAGAATTTATGTAATACGGCCTCAAAAGTTTGATTGCTGAAATCATGTACTACGCTCTCGCGTGTGTTAACATCAAAAGTACTCGTTGGCTCTCAATGTCATTCTACTGAACGAATATGCAGACGTTAACATATTCTTGAAAACAACGCAAATCCCTCCCCGATATTGAATATTCCATAATACCAACTGCTAATTCTGCACTTTTATTCTTAATAATAAATACTTTTAAAATGTTGTACTCAAAAATCGCTAAAAATTTACGTGGCAGCAAAAAATGCATTGACGTCAACATAAATAACTGCAAAATCTTCAGCAGAATATCACATTTTTCGTAATTCGTGTACATAAACTATCAGTCTTTAAATCACTGTAAAAAAATGTCAGGTAAACTTTCTAAACTGTAATGGAAGTTTTTAACTCATACATATTATGGAAATAATACGACATGTGGGGCTGCAATTATAGGAATATTGAGCGTCGTTACTATGCGAGGTTGGGGACTTCCCTATGCATTTGACTGTTTCATGAGCGAATGTAGGAACGGTACCATGGGTGTATGGGAAAATAGTTACCATTCCCACTTTCTCACTATTCGTATACATTGACATGGTATTTTTCGGAATAATTTCTTAAAGTGTACATTTAAGCGAAGCAGGCATTTTCCCCAACATCCGATGCCAAGAGACAAAGTAAACAAGTTAACTGTTCGACATGTTCACCATGAGCCTTATGAAAGGCTTGTAAATGTCTGTGCATGGACCTATGGTGCGTGCTATGTGATGGCATGCGTTCTTCACGCGGTCCTCCGTGCCCAATCCAGTGTCCGGGATGTTCAGGGCCCATGTACTTGCAACCCGTGGTACAGAAATGCGCAGTTTAACAACTGTGTCTGAATCACTACACTTGGCCGATCTGTAAAGGAACGTCTTCGATCAGGTCGGGTAAACCAAGTTCCAAGAACTGCCGGTAGACCTGTTCGTTCCGCCACCCTTGTTACACAGGTAGCCCCGCCGAAGCGTCCCCCGCAAGTTCACCTAACACCTTACACCTTACACCGTTACTATATGTTACTGTTTTGTTCGGTGTATCATATATAGCATGCATTAACTACTAAATATTATTGAAATGCGTCTGTTAAAGTTAATTTAAAAATGCCATGTGAAATAAAACTAGTTTCCAATACCCATTACTAACAGCTTCGATAGCCCTACTTTTTTTTTATCGTGCAATACACTCCTGGAAGTTTTAATCTGTGGTTTGAGCCTCTGCCATCTGAGTAAGTGTGAACTCCGCCAATCACGTTGCNTACACTCCTGGAAGTTTTAATCTGTGGTTTGAGCCTCTGCCATCTGAGTAAGTGTGAACTCCGCCAATCACGTTGCGTTCTTGTCCCGGATCACGTTTTCGTATTGGAAAACGTTTCCCGAAATACATTTCCATTTCTCTTATTTTTTTAAGCTTTCTTCTCCCCCTTTTAAATTCATCATACACACCTATGGTTGCACATTGCGGAATAACTGTGAAACACGCCAATACATTTTCCCCTTGTTACTAATTAATTTTTCTACTTTTTTATGGTGCATTTTTATATCTATGGCTGCATATGTAAGTATATTAATGCAGTTAATATTTTAGCTTGTGATAAAATAGCGTATTATTTTCGTTCGATTTGATATTAAAAGTTATATTCTCATTCCAGTGCGGTTGTACGTGTGCTGTGTGTGTGTGCACGTGCGCGCGTGTAGCCTTAATTGATAATCCATTCCTCTGTAATCGATCTCCCCTCCTTTTTTTTCTGCCGCTTATGTACGCCTCTTCGTTGTTACGACGGGGTTTCGTGGAGAGAGTACAGGCAAGCCGCTTCAAGCAAGGCTGGTTTAGGGACCCAAAATTGTGCGTCGCTCGCTTACAGCTTCAAGTTGATGCAAATGGCTGACCGTATGAAAGTTGTCGGGGACCTTGATCTAATTTTTAGTTACGACTAAAAGTTCAATTATTTTGCAGCATCCGCTATTTTTTCTTGACGTGGATACGTCTTTTAAAATCAAACTGACACGTGGCTACCAGGATAGAAACAATGTACCGCTTTCAGTGTAATCCATCCCGACTGTGACTGATAACACGATTGAAATAAACACGGTCTCGTTCGATCGGCTATGACTTCGATGCGAGCATGACCTTGAGTCTGCCTTTCCTCTGTGCTATCTCTTTTTTTTTTTGTATTGTAAACGGCTTATTAACGTCCCCCGGTGTTATGCCAGAGGGCTCATCAGGGGACGGCTTACAGACTAATTTATGACCCAATTTAAACTAACACCCATGCCTCACATGGGATTCAAACTCGGAACCTCCCGCACCGTAGACAGCCGGCGCACCAACTGACTGCGCCACGGGAGGTCGGCCTCTCTGTTATCGCGCTGATTATGCTGCCAAACAAAATATCTCGTCTGGATCTGTCGGAGTAATTCATAAAGCCAAGTATCAATTTGGGCACTTTAGTTCCCGTAAATCATATAAACTATAACCCTCTAACGCAAATGTATTAACGTAAAACCCACTGCCGTGTCCCTGACACGACCAAATTATATTTTTATTCATATTATTTCCCATTTTGTAATAAAACTATCCCATAAAGTNGGAACCTCCCGCACCGTAGACAGCCGGCGCACCAACTGACTGCGCCACGGGAGGTCGGCCTCTCTGTTATCGCGCTTATCATGCTGCCAAACAAAATATCTCGTCTGGATCTGTCGGAGTAATTCATAAAGCCAAGTATCAATTTGGGCACTTTAGTTCCCGTAAATCATATAAACTATAACCCTCTAACGCAAATGTATTAACGTAAAACCCACTGTNAACGCAAATGTATTAACGTAAAACCCACTGTCGTGTCCCTGACACGACCAAATTATATTTTTATTCATATTATTTCCCATTTTGTAATAAAACTATCCCATAAAGTTTTTTTTTTAAAGACTATAGATAACAGTAATCTTTGCATGAGGATAGAAAAAAAAGGGACGATTCAGTTAGTTCCGGCTGATCATTCATTGCAAACTGGGTTCGATTACCGGCGGGGTGTCCCGGAATCTCGCTTGTTGTAAACATGGCTGACGTTGCCATTGTCTGGTGGGTTTACTCAGGACACTCCCGTTTCCCCCGTCCTTTCATTCCGCCGCAGGTACATCTTCGTCTCTTTTCACCCTCAACGCCATTCATCAATACCTCGATGCTAGGCGCCGACCAAAACCTATCAACATTTCCCCATGCATAATCGCGATTTGGTCGCTGTCCGCCTGTTGCACATCGTAAGTGTGCATAATACATGAACTTTGTGGCCAAATCACCGGACACTCCTTTGCTTCGTGAACTTGCTTAGTAAACAGTTTATCATGTGGCAGTATACATAGTACAGTATATCTAAATTATACGGTGGCCGCGGTGGTGTAAGGTCATTCGCCTCCCACTAAGGTGGACCGGGTTCGAGGTGGGTCGCTCCCGGATTTTCGCACGTTGAAATCGTGCTGGACGATGCCGCTGGTCAACGGGTTTTCTCGAGTAATCTCCCGTTTCTCCCGCTTTTGCATTCCGGCGCTGCTCCATACTTACCTCGCTTCACCCTCGTCGTCTCAAGACCACGCTGTTACGAGCCGTCCAAACCTCTCCACTACACTCTAAATTAGACCGATAAACTTGTTCAGGAAAAAAGAGATGAAAACGTGTATACGACCTATGATCTAAAGCGAGTCCTAAGGTCCTAAGGGCGGTGCATATATTTGAAGTAGCACTTGAAACACTAGTTTATTACAAATACCGGAGATGGAATACCGAGTGTCTGGATAGTGCGTAAGCTTAATTGTGAAATGCAGGTTAGTAATCTGTTTTTCAAATCCCCAGTACGCTACAGCGTCGTGGATATAAGTCGAGATAAGTGTAGTAACCGTGATAATTTCCGTGGCCTAATTTGATGACAGCGACAGGCTGGCGGTGTTGTGTTTACACATATTTGCTCGGCTTCACATTATCCAGACACTCAATGTCCTTTCTTAAAAGTTTCCCCAATATTTGTAATAAACTGGTGTTCCGGATCCATCTTCATTTGTACCGCTTTTAGGATACCCTTTAGACCCTAGGTCGTATGTTCCCACCTTTTTTCGCGAGTAACCTGCAGGTGAAGTTTGCCGGTCTACTTGAGATAAACCCTGTATATTTTATTGGGTCTGTTGTCAAGTTAATATTTTCCAAGAAAAATACAAATAGTTGATTTCTGATGTTATTTTTATTTAAAGTGAATGAGGTTTAGCGAATGACGTTCACAGGTAGTGGTTGCCGTCGGTTTTAGCTCAGTTGGTACCTGATATCTTTCTATAAGGACAACTGGTAAACTAAAAAGGATTGCTGACAAGGAAAAATTCTAACGTGGAGGTGCTGAATCCTTAATGAAAAATTTCACCCATGCTTACAACATTTTGTCCTTTTGCTGCACTAACCGACGAGTTTGCAGCCCACTGAGAAATTACGCGGGTGTAAATAAATATTTGGTGACGTGGCACAAAAATCTAATGCCAGCTCGCCGCAACTAAAACTAAACCACTACGCACACAGAAACGAGTAAATTCGGGCTTTCCACTTCATACTTCATCAGCAAAATGACCAGCGGAACATAGAGTTATAGGTTCGGCCGGTGCGCAGGCCGAACACGAACTCTGCTCAGACGGATATTAAAGCTGCTTTAATTACGGCACTTAACACGATCCACTACGTTCTCGATCCTACAATAGAGGAAGCAGTCGCGTATTATCTGAGGGCCCCACAGCTAATAGGTTGTTACTACGCAAAGAAAAACAATAGCAACATCGAGCAATCATCATAGATGTTACAAAAATACAGTTGCTTAAGGTTCGGGCACCACTTACGAGCGTTGGCAGCTAACGACATTGATAACCTTACATTGAAGAAGACACTGATGCAGACGTTCTGAGTACTGAGATAATGGTCACCCAATAATAAAAGGCACAACTTTGATCACCATACATGTGTTTGCTTTCACGAGTCAACGGGGGGAATTGTGCGCGTTCGAATGGGGCATTATTATAGGGACTCTTAATTTAAAGCATACCATTGGAGAGATTTCTCAGCAGTTAAAAACGTCTCTACTCTTTTATCGTGCAGTTGTCAAGAGTAAATGTAATGGAAACACTGGTTCCCAAGTATCGCTCTTTGAGGCCTGAGAATTGCTTATCGGGACTTGAAAACTCTTGAGGCGGCGTTGCGCGAATCAAATGCCGGACAGCCATGACATCGTTTGAAAAGGACTCCCTTCGAAGCTTATTTACCGATGCCAATGACAGGACTCTCCGCCTGGAGGCGATAGCACGATGTCGTGCCGCTGCCAGAAATACACTGATCGTTGGAAGCGACTGTGAAGCAGTTCAAGGTTTTGAGTTGTGATGCGTCATGGTACATGATTTGGCTTCCGGACGACCGTGTGTGGGAATGGCAGCTGTCTGGCGAACGGCATTTACCTGGGTGCATTGTATCGACAATTACATTTTATGACAGCAGTGTAAACTTCGGGGGTTGTTTGTCTTGGATTAGCCGTAGACGTTGATGGATCAGTGAACTGTGGTATTTACCAAGATTTCATGGGTTAGTGAAATTCTTCCCACTCCTTGGCAACAGTTTGGGATTGGCCCTTTCCTGTATCAACATGGTATTTCTCCTGTGAGTGGAGGTTTTTGAAGTCAGTGAGGTAGGTCTGCTTTACTCGCCTGCTCAAAGCTACGATTTGAACTTGTAAAATTTGGGGATGACTTTCAGCGCCGTTCAGTGTGCCAGATACACTCGACCACCAGACAAACGCCCACTATTAACCATGCTACAGGAAGAAAGATTCATCCAGCTGTGTGCCAAAATTTGGAGGATAGTCTGCCCGGACGGGTAAACGATTTAATAACAGTAACTGGAAGCCCGACGTATTATTAACACACTGCTGGCGCCTTTGAAACCAATAATGGTGGCTGTCCGCTTTCGGTCGTACAGTGTATGTCGACTGTGCTGGTACGTAGGTGTACATCTTGCAGCAGCTTGCTGACCAACACCGAGTGTATCGTGGCTCAGTCTGAGAAGAACACGAAATTTGGTTCGGAGGTGCTTTAATTTCTGTACATAAGATGATTCTATTAATGCATACCCATGCACGAATGTAATGCATGCATCTCAAGCGGTTCATCGTACGAGCTTCACAGGAAAACTTCAATACCTTTGGGAATAAATGTTTTATATCCAGGTTATTTGTTTTGTACCTGAAAACACACGGCACGCGTTTCCAATAACATTTAAGAGGAAAGTTAAGGGAAAAATGGAGGTAGAATGTTTCCTTGTAAATGGTCACAATATAAAAAAATATGTGGCTATTACTTAAAAGCAGTTGTTTGGTGTCTGCGAAAACGTATTTCGTGTAATTCTGTGAAACGAAACACGTGATTTATTCTTGCGTTTAACAAACGGGAGGTCTGGGAGCGGACACCTCCAACGTAGCTAAGCTAGTATTTCATAAAGTAGGCTCGTAAAATTAAAAGTGAAGCAAAGTTGCTGAAATTGCCCCGCGAAATTAAAATCAAGTATATAAAGTGACGCAAAGCTGTTAAAATTACCATCTAGATGGGAAATATAGCGACTGAATGAAACATATTATGGTACTATTATTCACTTCCGAGCATCTTACGTTTTAATGTTGTGACTGCGTTGGGAGATAAATGTGTAAAGTACTTCCACTAAATTGTATATTAAATACGCTGTGACAAAGGATAGTTTACTTATTTTGTATTTGTTTCTTACAAGCCTTTATGAATTTCCAAATTTTCTGGTTAACTTTGCAATAGTAATCATGCTAGCTTGAAATAGTGATAAGGTTAGATCAGATTACTTTTTGATGCTAAGTAATTCCGTGATAGTGCCATTGCAAACGTCCACGCATTCCTAGAAGACAGGGTCTGAGCTTGCAGCACTATATATATCATAGGCTTCCCTAAGTTTGCTTGTGGTGCGCTTCAGACTATGGAGCAAGGAAAGCACATACAATGTAATTTTATGCAAACATTTAGTTCATATAACTGTGTACGGTAAAGTGTTTTGTAAACGTGCTGAGATTTTGGTAGCACACGAATAAATTAAATTGCACAACTACCATAATACAGCCAGTTAAAGGTGTCTATATCGCGTAAAAATTTTGTATGCATGTATCTTTAATATTACTTTTATACAGCCTTAGAAAACAGAACCAATTTCATGGCTTGAGCGTGTGTTCAGTTGTTTCAGTAATAAAATAAAAATTAATTTGTTATGCATTTATTTAAAGCTATGCACCAACTTTATATCGAATATGTTTTAGTAACAGTAATAATAAATATGAATAAGCATAGGTTTTTGTATTTTAAATACTATTTTACAAAAGTACTTATATGTACATTTGATTAACTGATTAGATTCCAATAAAGGAAAATTCCAATAGCCTATGTCGCTAGCCTAGTTCTTTTTGTAAGATAGATCGGAAACAGTTTCAAAAGATCCTTAATCGAAAGTGTGTTCTCCAACAAAACCGAAGGCAGATAAGCCGAGAGCCTCAACTTCATCCTCTAAACATCGCCCACAAAACAAGAATGACGATACTTGTGGTTCGTATGAAGGCCTTTGTTCAGATGACAAGAAGAAAAATGTTGCGCAGTGGTTTCGTGTCTGTATGGTTTAATCTAGTAGTATGCAAAATGCCAGAAGGTTACATATGAACTTCGTGCTGTGTGTGATGAATAAGATGACAGTGATTAGAATTAAATAGTAAAAGCTGACAAAAATATCACGGGGTAGCATCTACACTGTTAAGCACTTCACCTGATATCACAGAGTTAACGTCACTTCTATTACTCTTTCTGTATTATCATTCTTCAAATAAAGAAATTAATATTCTTGTGCTTATCATGTACAATTTAAAAAGTAGTTATTTCGCTAGTCAACAAGACCAGCAGAAAATTTTATAACATTGTTTGTTAAAAACTATAATGAAAATCTTAGTGTCTCGCTGAGTAATATGATATTAGCGTAAATCTTGAGGCACTCTCACCCATGAAATTTCGTTCCCTACCGGAATGACGGGCCTGATAATGAATTAATTGACTCCTTAGGGTGGCAGCTGTTGTTCGGATGAGATGGGGAAACTATGTGGGGTAAATTAGAATACCGTGAGAACCCCGCCAGCTGTCTCGTTTCCCGTTGCGCAAAAAATTCTGCATTCGATCCGTGCGGGGTGATCGTAGCGACGAGATGCGAAAAGACTGCGATTGAAACAGTTTAATGATTTTTGGGTATCGAATATTTTGTGATCAAGTCGGCCTTAAAATATATCTCTCTGTTAGGCTCCGTCAATCATAATGGCGATGTGTGGTCGCCAGCCGGGATTGGCAGCTGTGATTGATTTTGCGATGTGTGGTCATTTGCGGTTGCACATGACAATTGCTCTCTTTATTGAATAGCAAAATTTGACGTCCGTCTATAACGGATCAGTCTTTTTCTTTTTGTAATGATTCACAGCTATACGTCAAGGAGAGAGGGGGGGTGTGGTTTATCCCCCGAGGCCCAAGTTCAAGGTTAGGTTGGGTCAAGGTGGGGCGGGCTACACTTTTCTGGAAAGTCTTCCCTTGAAAGCGCTATGCTAGAGGACAAAAATTCCATTGCCTCACTATGCTATCAACATACGTTCAAAACACTGCAGTGATTGAGAGCTGGCTTTCATTACAAAGAAGAAACATGTAGACACTCTTAAAATTATAACTTAGGCTGGGAGGCTTCCAGGTCGTGTCGAACTGTGATTCATACAANCCCCCCAATGAATGCTTGATTCCTTGCCTTTGATAAAATACTGCGCGGTCGTCAATACGTGGCGACGCTTACGTCTAGCCTCAAGTAAGGCGCTGTAAAGACTGGGTATAACCGTCCGCCATTTTGGGTCAAGTGCGTTGACGTAGGCGGCTAGGGAAAAACTGATCTAATTCTAGAGTCTCCTTTCCTTGTCTTGTATTACACGTAATGCTAGCAAATGCACGTGCTTGTAGTTTCCTAGTGTGCGTTTTATGATTTCTGTTGAAAACGGTGACCACCAAATTGTGCAAACAGAGCACATCTACGGGCTTCGGATTGTTTAGATTTCCTGTTGATGAAAAAATAATTGCGATTTGGCTGCAAAATTGCTGACACGACAAATGGAAGCAGACTTCTAATTCAAGGATTTGTGAGGTAAGTTACTTAGGTTTTATAACACAGTCTCGGATATAAATCGACGTTATCTTTTTTGTAAGTAAATTTTTAAAACCTTATTTTAAATGTTGAAATTTTTTTATTTTACCATAATTATACTTTTTATAAGATCAAATAATGCACGAAGGCTAAGTGGAACAGGCTATACGTGCCTGCCTCGTAAGCAGGTCACTGGTTCGAGCCTCAAAGGTGGCGTTTCTTAATTTTTTAAACATTAATTTTTGATTATAGTTTCATGAGAGCATTTAAAATAAAAAGGATTTTATGTAAAAATTTTGTATTGTAATTCAATTTGGTATTTTTTTAAATGTGATACTCTCCTGCATTATTCGCAATAGTACGGGGAAGTATGGATAGCGTTGTAATTATTGTTACTCTGTAAATGTGGCTACCCTTTCCCCTAAAGTGTTCGGGAGAAATTTAAGTTTTTTTTAAAATACCTATATATGTTATGTACCACTGCTGTAATTATAATGCCAGCATTAAGTTTTTTCCTAAAATGTATGCCTACTGATCAACAATAGAAGTGTTTGCAATACGCATTGTGCCATAACTTTAGCCTGAGTCCCTGTAATGAAAGAAAATTAATTTCCCTTTTAAATAAACTTAGGATTGAGCTGAGCAGGATGACAAGGATAATAGTACCATATACCTTTATTGCAGCTTCTAAGGTTTTTTGGTTATTGAAAGGGTTTCGCATGAAGGTAATTATTAACACATAAAATCGAAAACATATTTCCAAATACATAATATATTTAGATGGGGCTTGTTTTATTAAGTAAATATTTGAATATTGGAAGATAATAATTTGCAGCAATGATTAATACAAGGTTTCTTTGCATAAAAAAGTAACTTACTCTTTACCAAAAGTAGTATCTGGAACGCACAAAATAAATTAATGTGCAAAAATAATTGTCTCAAAAGTGGCAAAAATATTCCTTAAACTCCGTGTTTCTAAAATTTGGACATGTACAGCAAAAATTAATACTATTGAAGATAAATATCAAAATGTAGCTATCACGAAAATGAATTTCGTTTAAAATTATAATTTTTTATTTTATTTTAGAGTTAGGAGTAACACAATTGTAGACGCTGGTGTGCCCAAGTATACTTTTAGATGTAAATCGACATACAGTATTTGTCCTTATATAGACATTTGAGATTCAGTTATATGTTCAATTTAACTGTGTTTGTGGTACACTTTGGAGAAAACCAGTGGGAGCTGAGCAGAGAAGATGTTTGGAAGAAATTGAAACCAAATACAATTCCTACAATTTTCAATGTTCCAAATCCTCCCACAATATTGTTATAAGAAAGTCTAAGTATAAGGTTAGGAAACTAAACATTTAAAAACACAAAATTAATTTCATCGCATAAATTGTTTCATACTTTCCCCTAGCAAGAACCAAATAATTACGTCATCTCCAAAATAAATTCAATCCTCAACTTAACTATTTGGAGGTTTTAAAAAATAAGGAAGATTTTTTAGAGCCATGATTGCTGATAAGTATGGAATTTTAAAACCTATTCTGCATACAAATAAATTAACTATCACGGGGAAAAAAAATAAACATATTATTTCATGTAACCACCCCTCTGTAACATTGCTATCTGCATTCTTGTGAATTATACTAGATAGTGTGGGTTCCAATTCCCACTAAGGAATTAATGTTAACGCTAAGGAATGAGTACTAACGCTAGTTTACATAGTTAACTGACCGTCCTTTAAGGGGTAAACATTTAGAAAGAAATGATATCCCGAATCCACTTCATGTTGGGGAAGCTTTCTCATCTGACGAAGAACGATCCATTGCGAAGCTGCAGGAAGAAATATGTTCATTGAAAGAAGAACTAGAAAAGAATAATTTGTTAATGAAAAAATTCCTTAATGATGAACAAACTGCTGCTTTAGAACGCATACCTTCATCGTGGAGCAGCGAATCTTTTATTTTTCTCTTTAAACTTAGATAAAGTTCAGACATTCATGGCTATTATTACTTGCGCAGCAAAAATTATCCAACGCCTTCCTACATCACATACACTAAAAGACCAAGACACATAGAAATGCCATTTGGTGTATTGGAAAACCTCAAGCCATTAACATGTAAGGTTCAAGCTTCTGTCCGCTAGACAGAAAATGCACTCTCTCTATTGATGAAATGGAAATAAGTGGGGCCATTGATTTTGACAAACACATTAGTTTTGTGGCAATATCACTCCTGATGATTCAAAGTCTGAGGCCCTCGTGAAAGGAGGAAAAGTCCTTGGAAACTGCTTTTGAAGTGACAGGTCCATCAACCAAAGGGCTCACCCCAAAAAGAGCCCGTTAAAAGATGCAAACAATTTGCAGAAAGGTGTTGTAACGTATGATATTTCATGGTGGTATTCACTACTATGGTTTTTCCAAGATATTTATTTTGCTACAGTTTTCGCATCAAGTTATTATTACTCTATGTGACGTTACTATTGTCATACGTATTTTAATTTTAAACGTTACGTGTTATGTATAAAATAAGTTTAATGTCATCTTAATTTTTTATGTTTGGTATAATTAATGAAAATATGTTGTTTCACGTTTTAAATATGTTTAAATTGTTTTATTTATTTCGTCATGTAATTTTGTGAGGTTTTCATGGTTGTATTTTTATTGAAATTTGTGTACGTTTATCATTTTAAGAAATTGGTAGCACTGACCGTACGTAGATTTTTAATGAGGTATTTCTGAACGCATCTCCGATTTAAGCCCTATATTGGCCGGGTTAATTTAAATTCCCATTATTTTAATGAATGATTTACATGTGGCGGTACGAAGATAATTCTTTGATAACTCGGGTGTCAAAATGGCTTTAATGGCATCAGCAGTGTTCGTGGAACAAAATAAGAGCACCACAGATGATATTTAATTAAAACTCGGCAAATTGCAATGATGTATTTCGGCCTACAGAAGACTTGGTACGCAGGGCTGGTACCTACCTCAAGACTCCGAGCTGGCTCGACTTGTTCCGGGTACAGACCTGATGTTCCTACACAGGTATAATGTTTATTTGAGAATTCCTGCTAGTTTCGACTCGATTTTGTTAACTATCAAACATTATTAAAATTATTCTCTGGTGATCTCTATCAAGCTATTAAAACTTTTCTCCGTCATTTGTCTACACATCTTTCAGTGTCAAGAGTAATCATGTTCTTCTGATAAGAAACTGAGATAACCAAATTTTCTTTATTATTTCATTTTAGTTTCAGTGTTGGAGTACTTTTTTTGAAGACACTACAAAGTAAAATTAATTACTACGGAGCCAGTCTGCCATACTCATTGAATTCAATGTTTAAAAATTCAGATCGTTAATTTATTTTAAAGCTGCACATTTTGTCATGATTCCAAACTTGACGAAATATTTTAAAGGCTGCTCTACCTAATTTTTGTTATCAGTGAATGTTACTCCAATATATGTGTAGTGTTTTTTTTTTTGTAGTTTTGGCTGTAGTTTGAAACATATGACAAGGGTACTTTTTTGTGTGTCTTCTTTTTAATAGTATTTTTTACATGCACGTGTGTTGTAAAGTCCGGGTCATTGCACGTACGTTAAAGTGCAACATAATCGTGGGGCATAAAAAATTAGTAGAGAAACACGTCAAAAAGTTTTACAATGGCGCCAGCACCGTGGGGCGTCACAAAAAGTTTTGCAGTGTGGACTTCACGTTATAGCTCTGTCATCTGATATGGGAACTAATAACAGAGCATGTGGAGATTTTCAGGCATAGAGGTGACACGAAATGAAAATCAAAGAGTTATTAAATTTAAAGATAATAGTAAAGACATTTATGTTGTTCCAGATGTTTGCCATTTGCTAAATAGTCTTAGAAAGTGCAGTTTTAAATACTGGCATTACTCTCCCGCTGTCACTATTAGAAAATGAAGAACTTCCGAGCAATTTTAGCATCCGGTAAATACATTCTACAACATTGGCACATGGAAATCGGCAAAAGTAAGGAACTTAGATTACTTCACCATATGCAGGGAAANTTTTTTTTTTTTTTACACTGAAGACAGCAGCATTGCTGGAAATGGCTGTGAAGCTTAAAATGTTGCCCCCTGAAGCGTTAACAGCAGAATATTTTTGTTTGTAAGCTGATTGACCAGTGGTTTTCCATGTGCTCTTCCAAAATATCAAAATCAGGCATCACCGGAAGAAACAAAGTTGCAAGATTCCAATTTCTCATGAGGGTTGGGGATATTTTCCAGAACATTGAGATTGCAAAGGGCTGGAAACCGCTAAGTACAGGCATGATACTGTCTACACTGTCGTTATGTGTAATATCTTATCAACTCCTTAGTAAAGGCTACAAGTTCGTAGTTCGTCCTGCTGCACATATTTACTCAAGACGCATTAGAGAATATCTTTTCCCAAATCAGAAGAAAAACAGATTCTTGTCCGTCTGCACTAGAAGGCTCAAAAGCTCTAAAACTCATAACTGTATACCAGTTCATTTCTGATGTGAAGAGATATCCCTACTTTAGTGACGGTGATATATTTCTAATTGACAATGTACCAACCAGGGAATGTAATATCACATCAATACCAATAAGTTGCTCAATTACTGCGTAACAAGTTCCTTCTCTCAGTGATGTTAGCACGCCTATTTCAACAAAATAAATCAAGTATTTCACTACCTGTAATTCCAGTTCGGTTTAAGATACTTTTTCTTAAGACAGACAAACGGAATCCATTTTTCATTTCACTTGACAGAAATAACTTGCTAAATATGGGTGGTAGTACGATAAACGCAGTGTTAAAAAATATATATTTGCAACAATTGTAAAAAGTTTTTAAACGAGGATCATACTGACAAGTATTCGGAAACACTTCTAAACTTTTTTAATCTTAGGCGGTTTAAGGAAACCCAACTATTCAGTGATGGAACTTATTTGTACACGAAAAGCAGACAACCGTTATTGCATCACACTGAGAGAAAGGTTTGGTAGTCGATCAAACGTGTGATTGTATATTGCCAAACAAAGGTATAGTTGTTCTAACGAAATATTTTGTTGAGGATACCAAATATGAAATTCAACAAAACTGATTTTGTTCAGCTAACAAAATATGCTATTGAAGCAAACAAAGCATGCTTTTTAAACTAACAAAATCTGCTTCATAACAAAATATTTGGTTCAGTCAACCGTATATATTTTTTTGGCCATATACAAAGGAATATTTGGTTGGCTCAACCAAACCTTTCTTTCAGTGCCAAGTATCTGAAGTACCTAAGTACCTGTACGTGAAGTACCGGCACCCACCTGTTCCGGTGTGTTGTAAAAAGAAAGAAAACCATTTCAACCACTTTTTCCACAGTGAGGTCCTGTGCTGTAGTAGACTTAAACAAAAATTTAAAGAAAATATGCAAAATGTATGGCACTGCATCAGCGAAAAAGAGAAAAATGAAAACCATAATTTTAACATTCCAATGTGTATTTATTGTAGTTCTGCAATATATTTTATAAGTTAGGTGTTGTGGTGTATTTGATTTAATTTAAAGCGTGCAAATAGCACTGAATATGTATAAAAAGAGAGAAAAGTAAATAACAAATTTAAATAAAGCTATGTATTTTAAGCTGTGTTTTAATTTAAAAGAAAATTTAATCACCATTTTTTAACAGAAAAAGATTCAATTGTAGAAGACTTAAAAATAAATGAAAAATGTTTATATTTGTTTTAGTGTAACGTGATTCACTACTAAACACTTTTACAGTTATATCTTCTGTTGTAGAAAATCCAACAAAACTATAAATGAGAAATTAAAATGTACAGTGCTACACTTGCAAGAAAGAAATATGTAAATAGTAAGTTCGATTTTTGTGGAATATAATTTCAGGCATATCTATCCTATGCATGATATTGTATATGTCAAAAGGAGGTTTAAATTACTGTTTCAAATAGGTTAAATTGTGTTCTAATGTGTGACTTATTGAAATTTTTTTACATTTGCAGTTTATGTTTTACAGTTTTCCAACAAAGATTGTAAAGGAGAATGTACAACATCTACAAAATTTTTAAAATGTTAAGTATAAACTCAATTTCAATGGAAAGTATTGTTTGCATGAGTATTAAAGGCGTAAAGTCAATATACGAATAGGCGCATTTTAAGGCAATGTTAATTTCATTGAATTTCATTTTTTTAATTGCTGAGTAGGTTATTAACACCACCATAAAAAAAGTTGTTTTGAAATTTAGTCTGTAACTCAAATAAGTCTCCAGGAAGAGTTAACATCTTTTAAACTGTCCTAATTGAATTACAAAAATGACTCCAAAATTTTAAACGAAAATTCCAAATAACACCAATGGCTCTTATCTCCCTTTTACACACATGGTTTTATATAAAATTCGGAAAATTCGGTGAAAGATGGCAGCAATTGATACAGTTAAGTAACAGGCTTATTGTAAGCGGTTCGTAAATTGCAAGTTATAAAGTAAGTTTTATAACTAGTCACCACGTATGCCATATGCAGCATGGCCATGAAGGATATTTAAGGAAAGGTTTTATTATATAAACAGTCTCTTATGTGATAAAAGTAGTCTTGCCGCGTTAAGGCTGCGTGTCGATATAACCAACAGTTTATTTTCAATAGGCCTCCGAAAGTGACGAATATTTCCTTATTAAGTAGTATGAGTATGAATTCAAACTTAATGTTACTTTCCAAACTAATCAAATGTCTTAACTTAGTCTATATGTATCGATAACATTATTTCTTTAAATGATTTTTATGAAGTAGCAATGGAAAAGTCGGAAAGAACCATAATATGCAGTGCTAGTTGCGTACTGATGTGAGCGCAGGCTTGACCCAAAATGGCGGACGATTATACCTAGTCTCTTTAGAGCCCTTGCCTCAAGCACACAATTTTGCTTCAGAGCATGTATATTTTTTTGTAATAGAGAGATCGGCGCGCAGGCAATGCAGGGAAATCGGCGCCGAAAAATTCGTGGGCAAGCTTGCGGACTTAGATTCTAACCCGGGACCTACGAACTTTCTTTCCCCGTCGCAATTGTAGTGATTGTGCTGATCGGGTTGGCCTTCCAAAACCGGTTCATATAAGGTTGTTCGATATTTTGATATATCTATAATTTTCTTTACTAAAAATAAATTACCGACCAATACAATGTTGAAAATATAGTTTTATGGGAGTTTTGGTATTTGTAATTATTTCGATATTATCGGAGATATCGATACATCGAAAATACAGAGTAACGTTGAGATCAAATATCGACATCGAGAAGCTGTAGTAAGTATACCTTACTTGGACTTCCGGCCTACGGTGGTTCGCTCCTATAGCTGGTACGTGTAATGTTTACCACTTTATATAGTGCCCTGCTATGTTTTTCATTTACGAGTTGTTTATTATTTTTGTGCTGAAGTTTGTGTGTTATCTTCTGATTGTAAAAAGTCGAGAACGTGTTCACATTTAATCAATACGTTCTCGAATTTTTACAACTAGCAGATAATACACAAAACTCAGCACAAAATTATTAAACAATTAGTAAAATGTAAACTGTCTATAATCGTACATTGTTAGTAATGACAACGAATCCGAAATTATGACGCGAAAACGAAGAATTTCTGCAAAAGAGGTGAAGCTGAGCCTTAAGGTATAATTACTAGCAGTCCTACTCATGTGAAATGACATTGCGAAATTGTTTTATATATTTAAATATTGTTATAAATTTAATATCAAGATACGTCTGCACAATAAACTATCTGCTGTTCGGGGCAAAGATTTTTCAGTGTTTATTTCGAAGTGCTTTGTTTACCAATATACTAAATATATCGTAGAACGATTTTAGTCGTCTACGCATGTCTAATTGACTAACCTGTTGCCCATTGAATCCTCAAAATCACATTGTCAGCAGTGATGAACATGTTTTATTAAGTTAAATTTTTCAACATCCCCGCCGTTTTATGCGAATAAAATATTTTGACCAAATTTTACTAGTATTTTTTAGTATACAGGATGGGGCTGAATTCGACCGACAAACTTCATGACGTGAATAATTAGGTACGCAAAGTCAAGTGGGAAATATTTTGGACACTTTTGTACCAATCACCTTGCGAAGTTTTTCGGTCGAACTAAGCCCCAATCTGTATTCGAGTGTATTATAAGTTGGTCAGGGGAATTGTATAAACTTTCAAAAAACCTTGCGCACATAAACACTGTTCTAACCTCAAACTATACCCACGTTTGTTTTGATAGTTCTGTTAACAAAAACGTAGTTCGATGTTAGAACCGTAGAGTGCTCATGCGAGCTTGCGCAGTGGTCACCCCCGTGTTCCAACATTGGACGTCTGGCCGCAATACTGCTACAGCAAGTATTAATCTACAGTACGTCCTATTATTTCCTCGGTTTGGGGGCTATAGTAATGGGCCAACCCGTCCTATAATTTCTTAACGAATCAACGTTTCTAACCGCAGGCTAAATATGATGTTGACTGATATGGCGTTTACGCGTTTCCCACAGAATTTACTTTCGGAGTCACGTGGTCAGCACTTATGGACGTGTTTGTTTACATTGGAATTTTCAACAGGCCTGCTCTTTTACATGAATAAAATACATTGACTTAACTGAATATAATCTACTTGCGTCAACACTGGGTTGGAGGATTCGTGAAAACGTTCCAAAGCACTTGCATAAACAGTGTTTGAAGCTTAAATTTTATCCTCCTTGTTTTTGATAGCGTTATTGACAGTAAAGCAATCTAATGTTGAGACACGGAGAGTCGCTGATGCGCCGCTCGCATGCGCACCCTACACAATTTTCTCTCTGCGGTTTTAACAGGGCTTACGTGCATAGTAAAAGGTAGAAAAGCAGATCATGTCGGGCACCGGTTTGTTTTATCGCAGGAGTGTGTACATTGCAGCAGCTTCCGTTTATTCACCGCGGGATATTGATGATGTATGGGTTTTCCCTACATGCTAGTGTTAAGTGTGGTTTTATGTCACGGTTTTATGACAGGTATAAAAAAAAAGTATTCGTCGGTGGGAACGATAGCACGTTTTCCCTCGCCGATACAATTTTCGAAGCGAGGGCGACGCGCGGGGGGTCGGAGCCAGCGATGCGTCCCTGCCTTACGTAATCCAGAAGCACGTAACAGTGATATCCAGGCAGTTCGGAGCAACTGTTCGATAACGAGGGGTCGAGATTCGCCTCTACGTGTGCGTCGCGGTACACAGAGGAAACGCAGGACGTGGCGCGTGCTAAGGTGCGCCCTGGAGTTTGTGGGGATACGTCCCCCCCCCCCCCC
>NQII01005734.1:86060-100072 GCA_002778355.1 Clitarchus hookeri | reverse complement strand
GGTTGTGGGCTAGCGTCGCTCTAAAATTCCTAAACCGTCACACGACAATGTTTCAAGGAAGAATTTGTGCAAAAATTTCTACCATTCTAGAGATAGAGTCCGTAGATACATTAGACATTTATATTGACTTAAAAATGTGATTTTAGAGATACGCATTTTTTGCTCTTATACTTACGAACCAAGCATTTTAATCTAATTTGTGTTGGTCTAATATTTGTGTGTGGGTTTTGAGTAAAATATAGCGAAATGTTATTTAACTTCTAACAGCGCGTGTTCAGTGATTTATTTTTCTCCATGCATAAAACGTAAGTATTTTTTGCCTTTCTTTGGTATAAATATTGATTGCGCTTGCTATTCCCTCGGAGAAGAGACAAACACGTACGTGCAATATTTTTTCCCCTCTCTTTTCAATATGTTTATTGTGCTTGCTTTTCCGTTGGAGTAGGGACAAGTACGTGCAATATTTCATAAAAGTGCCTCCCATAACATAATAATAATTATACTTCACTTATTTACCTACGGTATTAAAAAAAAACTACTCTTAAATTTGCTACACATTATTAGCTTTTTTGTTTTTCTATTACAAAACATTAATTGTTAAATATTTAGCAAATAACATTTTAAAGAAGTGTATTCTATTTTTTTAAATGTGCACGGCACAAACACGGTTTGATATGAATCGTACAATCGCACCACTACTGACCTACCTTAACTACCTCTCGAGGGTGACAAGTATGTTGATGGAGGATATGTGATCGCGTGACGGCCTTAATTCTGACACATCGCACAAGGACGCCGCCAGCCTCCGCCTGTCTCTCTCTCTCTCTCTATCCTCTGTAGTATCGCTTGCATATATCAGTAATCAAAACACTCACGTCATTTTAAAATTATTTTAATACGAATGAAAATATTTAAATACTTGTAACAAAAATTTATTTTACATCATACAGAGATACATCATATTTCCAAAAAGTAAGAAAATATAATTCAATATATAAATACGTCATATTTACACATCAAATGGAAGATCATATTTAGCAATATATAAATATATATTATATTTACAAAACACTTGAGAGAAAATATTTTACACGATGAACGTATTTACTGAAAAAATGCAAAAGATTGGTAAACAGGGAAAAAATATGACATAATTAAACACATCGACATTTATTTGTACATAATAATGATTTTTTTACCCATAGAATAAAATCATAATTTTTTACATCAAAATTTTTATTCACGTACGTCAATATTTTTTTACACTGTATGACGTGTGTGTTTCTTCAAATAAAAATTACTAGGAGAGGGAGGTTTTCATCACCTGAGTTATTCTATAGATAGAGCAAAGCTCATATGCACAAGCACCTCTGGCCATGCGTCCGGTGGCGTAACTTCAAACTGTGCCAAGCGCCGTCACATCGTACTTACAGCAAGTTCATGCACCGGCCCACCACTCCCGAATTTTGACCGAATGGTTGGATGAACATTTAACGGATTCTTGCGTGGCCCCCGAGGTTACCCGACCTAAATCATATCGAACACACCTGGAATGCTGTCGATAGGGATGTGCGCGCCGTGGATCCTGCTCCGACCTATCTCCGTGCGTTGTGGGAGGCTGTACAGCGGTCAGTATGGCTCTCGGTCGATTCCGGTGCCTTGTGGAGTTCATGCTACGCCACATCGCCGGCGTCATCGGGGTGAAAGGAGGTGCCACACGTTGCTGGGCAGGTGTCAATAATTCAGATACTCATACGTGGGATATAAAAATAATTTATATATATATATATATATATATATATATATATATAAATTTTGATGGAAACATTTCATATGTCGTGTAATTAAAACCCAGGAACTAAATAAAAAGGCGTTCTCGTGCAACGTCGGCCGACGGGAATCAGAAATAAGGGTGGTTTACCTCAGTAAAGGGCAGTGAATGGCTGACCGGTTGAAAGACTTGNGGCGTGCAGCTTTGGAAGAGGGTATCATACTGTGTGTTGTGGGGCCCGTGGAGGCATAATTGCGTTCCGGGGAGAGAATGCCTAGTTTAGCTCCAAAAAAAAAAATAACGGATGCGGCAATCACCTATGTAAAACTGCGTATTGACGACGTACACCTGTGGAGAGTGGTCGCTGACCCGGGAGGTAAAACCATCCCTTGACGTACCGTTACCCGGGATTACTTTACACATACTAGGGTAACTTTGCACCTTGGTAAAAATACGGAGAGGTGTAGTTAGATATTTTAAATTTTGAATGATATCGTCCTAAGTAATCTTTGCTACCTCGAAGAAATATCCATCAACTGTTGGCAACGTCTTCCCAGTGTAAACACCAGAACACACGCACAGCTGAAGCCATGCGTGTAATTAACGTAAGAAATCTAATCGTCCTGCATCAAGTTGTATTATTCTTAACAGTTGAAAGGGACCGCGGTGGTGTAGGTGGTCACACCACTAGCCTTACCGCCTCAAAAAACAAGTTAGATTCCTGTTGGAGTTTGCCTGGATTATCACTTGTGGAAAACATANGGTGTAGGTGGTCACACCACTAGCCTTACCGCCTCAAAAAACAAGTTAGATTCCTGTTGGAGTTTGCCTGGATTATCGCTTGTGGAAAACATGGCAGCCGTTGCCGTTGGATGGTTGATTTGCTCGCCTTTTTCCGTTTCCCCCTGCCATTGCAGTTCTTTGCTGATTCAGTCCCGTTTTAACGGCGCTGAAGATTTCAGCTGTTAAGCACTGCAGAATTTTCTCACTTGCGAGAGTTTTAAATTGTATTATTTATAACTGTTAAAAATAAAATTTAACGCGTTTTATTAGTAAAATTGTTTTTCGTTGATTATAAAAAAGGTTATTTAAAATTTATATAAAATAATTTTGGACTGACTGTAAAAATTTACTATTAAGCCCTGTCCCATAATATATACGTGAATCCAGTGCTAATGAGGATCGTTGTACTAATACCGTGGGTCACATCGGCGACAAGTGTATATTAAAAACGGAAACAGTTTCGCGGATAGTGCAAAATGTTGGTTTATAAGTGAGGGGAAAGTTAGAAGTCATAATAGGGAATAATTACGGTTAACTCAATGCTGTCGAGCGTGGACTTGCGCAAATGGGCGCGAGGAGATATCGACGCTCCCGTTGATGAAAGAGATTCCCCGTAAACTTATTGCATCTATTTGAACACTTTTACTTTAAAAATGCCAATATATCTACAAGAATTTTTACATTGTATTTTGGTGAAGGTTTAGTTAGTTGAATAGCGTTATTTTGAAACCTGCAAATGCGACATTTTTATCGGAGGAGAAACCGATGGTTTCGTAGATGTTCCGTTAAAAAACTGTTCGTGTAGTGAAACTAAGGATTGTTGGGGAAGGGAGGTTCTTACACACACCTCCCTCTTTAGCAATGGGCGTCTTTCTTGAAACTTGTTTACAATCCCCTAATTCACTATTTCTTGCAATGCTGTGGCGCGATTCTTATTGATTTGTCCGCTTTTCGGGAGCAGATTTACGTCGCGGAAACAATAAGCGTGGTGTAAGTTGCCATGCTACGAAGTTCAGTGGTCACCTGCCTATCAGAATATTGTGAACTCCGTTAGGTCCGGTTAGCGATGCCTAGAGATCTGCGGGGATGCAGATATCCGCTTTTTTATTCAGTTTTGCAGATTAAACGCTTCCCTCATTGCGGATAGCGGATACAATTGCAGTTGGTGGCATTACTGATACAACTTTTGAAAAATATCTACTCTTTTACAATAAATTATTTTGTTTTCCTCGGTTGTGTTCCTCTCGGCTCGGTTTGCCGTGACAAGAGTGCACATCATCAAGAAGTATACATTTAATATTATAATTTTTATTTTGCGTACTCTAGAAATAACATGTCATGTATTATTTATTATGTCGGCGGAAAACGCTGTTGTACAGTAAATAACGTTTTAATTTAATTTTATAGTCTTCGTTTTTGTTGTCATAATTCTTAAAAGAATGTATTTTTCTGTATTGAAATATAATACTTAAGCTTAAAATCAGGCAACCGTCCGGGTAACTTCAACATCCGCGAATGCGGATCAGTGTTCGAGGTTGCAGATGCGGATACCATATTCTCTATCCGCGCAGGTCTCTAGCAATGCCCACGTACTATGGCTCCCGATAAGCGGGGAAGGGAATGAGAATTGCGCTCCTGGTGCAGTCGGGACGTAGAGACTCGCGGACGGAAAGGGGCCAGAACGCTAGTGTGCAGGTAAGAGTTCCCAGACTGCAAGCTATCTTCGCCTGACAGGCCGACAACAAGGCCGCGTCAGATTAACGAGGGATAAGTCCGGATAACAGACACCAGCAACTGGGACAGGCGAATTCAGAATCGTTCTGAGGAAAAGTTTGAGTAGGCGCATTCTTCCTGTTGTACACTCGCGAGAAAGCGCAACATAATTTTTCATTTAGTACGAATAATGTTGGTGTACTCGACAAAATACTTGGTGGATGTCAAACCTCTGCTGGTGGCTACCACAAGCTCGTCAGGCGAGATCCTAATGTTATTGCTTATCTACTGTGCACAGTGACCGATTGTGGTCTTAATTTGAAAGTACGCTATCTGAATGTGGGGAGGGAGGCACGCCCCGTAAATGAATTAATCACAGCTGCACGTGCACGGATTTGCACTAACCACCTTCAGCACGACAGTCGGGACTTCAATTAAGAAATTTTTTTCCCGGCATTATTGACCTCGATTATTTTTTGAAGCTGAACAAGCTTTACATCTCAACTGTTGCTTGCTGGTTGTATACACTATCAGAACTATGCAATTTACTTGCTTACATTCATCTTGAGTGTACTGCCGGTGGTCGTGTGGGCACGTCAGCCTCTCAACGCGGCGATCCGAGTTCACTCCAAAGATGATCATTCTGAAGTATGCGCTAATGTAATCGTGGTAGACATTGCTTGCGGTTTCTGAATTATCCTTAAGTTTTTATCCCATTGCTTCTCCTTTGTGGACATATCAGTCCTGTATCAAGACAAACGGCTACCCTTCGAGGGAAGGCAGGGTCAGCCATGGATGCTGTTTGCGAAATTGAAGGTTGTGCCATGTCGAGAATCCTGTAAAAGTCTAATTTCAAATTTTCTAGAAACCTTTTCAAAAACTCCGATTCAATCCTTNTGCCATGTCGAGAATCCTGTAAAAGTCTAATTTCAAATTTTCTAGAAACCTTTTCAAAAACTCCGATTCAATCCTTTCAACCGAGTGACAGTAGTTCTCCAGTCCGAGCTGTGATATTTTAACGTTAGTCCACGGCATGGGAAAACTTCCAGAGAATCTTTGAGCGTGCATTTGAAATTAAATTAGGCAGGCGTTACATAATTACTCTGGTTGGTATAAATTAACTTCAAATGACCTTAACTGTGTGTACGTAAACTGTTGACTTTTGTCCTTTGGTGCTGCGTATATTTAAAACTTACTTCATGACGAGTGCAGCATGACAGTCACTCGTGAACCGGGAAAGCTGTGCGAGACTTAGTCAGCGCTGTACCATCCACTTACAGCGAGTGCTTTCTTCCCTATATGGATGGACTATATCAGGGAATGTAATGCACCACCTTATAGTCCGCATATTCCGCTCCATTTCCCCATCCCTGTCCTGCTCAGCGACTTAAAAGTGCAGCATCCATTCTCTTTCCATTACGAAGATTAAATTTTGTCTTAGGACATATCCTCGAGTACGATGTTTACCTACGTATGTAAACATTTTATTGGTTGCTACTCATTACCATTCGATGGTTGGACGTAAATCCGTGGATTTTACGCGATTTTACGCGTGAATTTTTCTGTTTGGGACGCAACTCTGTACGGCGAAATCGTTTCCGGAATAAATACCGGTGTTCGTTTATTGTCAAGGCAAGAAATGTACGTTTTAAATAATTGTAGGTATTGGATAATGTTGTAATAATTTTGACAAGCAGAATTTTTTTTTCGTTGTTGCAAACATAATCAAATGGTGTTATTTTGATTTCGGCAAGACATTTGTAAATGGTTTTGTTATGGCAGCATTGTAAAATAACTTCGCATTGTTTTACCTAACTATATAAAGCAAGTATTATTGCAGTTATCGAATACTTTGAATTTACTCATGTCCAGAATAGATCCAATTTAATACAGGATGAGNAGCAAGTATTATTGCAGTTATCGAATACTTTGAATTTACTCATGTCCAGAATAGATCCAATTTAATACAGGATGAGTATAAAAGAATACCCCAACTTTGAAGGTATATAATATCAAAACCAACCAAACAACCTACAACCTTTATTGACCAATCAGATGAACCGTGGAACCATGAAGTTTGTTTACCATACATTTATAAATGTTCAATGTAACCACCATGAGCGGCCCGAACGCTATCTACGCGATAATAAAACTTGTTCCGCGCTCTTATCAGCATGTCCGGTGTNAGCAAGTATTATTGCAGTTATCGAATACTTTGAATTTACTCATGTCCAGAATAGATCCAATTTAATACAGGATGAGCATAAAAGAATACCCCAACTTTGAAGGTATATAATATCAAAACCAACCAAACAACCTACAACCTTTATTGACCAATCAGATGAACCGTGGAACCATGAAGTTTGTTTACCATACATTTATAAATGTTCAATGTGACCACCATGAGCGGCCCGAACGCTATCTACGCGATAATAAAACTTGTTCCGCGCTCTTATCAGCATGTCCGGTGTTACAGTTTGGATGGCGTTTGTAACTCTCAGTTTGAGGTCGTGAAGGGGAAACTAGCTCGCATTCGACACGTCAATGTGAAGGGGACGGTCTGATGTTTCCTTTATGTGCCTAGAGATGACACTGGGAGCGTCTGTAGTCACACTTGAGCGTGTGTTGTGTGTTAGTCCACATCACGATGCCGACGCAACAACAGAAGGCGTTCTGTGTTATTCAGTTTTCTAAATATGAATCGGTTACGACTATTAAACGTGAATTCAGTCGAAAATACGGACGTCGTCCTCCCGATAGGTGGAGTATCGTATGTTGGTTTCGTCAGTTCCGTGACATAGGGTGCCTTTGCAAAGGCAAAAGTTTCGGGCGGCCGCGTGTGTCCGAAGAAAAATGTGCAACCGATTCAACAAGCGTTCGTTCGCTATCCGAGAAAATCAACTCGACAAACTAGCTGGGAAATGCAATTCCCTCAATCGACGGTATGGACAGTGTTGCGAAAGTGATTGCTATACAAACCACACATACAGCTTGTACAGATTCTTACCGAAAGGGATAAAGAACTGAGACGTGATTTCTGCGCGTTCGTTCTTTCTCAGAACGAAGTAGACGATGCCTTCATGTCTAAGCTGGTTTTTAGCGATGAAGCTACGTTCCATACAAATGGTAAGGTGAACCGGNATTGCTATACAAACCACACATACAGCTTGTACAGATTCTTACCGAAAGGGATAAAGAACTGAGACGTGATTTCTGCATGTTCGTTCTTTCTCAGAACGAGGTATACGATGCCTTCATGTCTAAGCTGGTTTTTAGCGATGAAGCTACGTTCCATACAAATGGTAAGGTGAACCGGCACAACGTGCGGATATGGGGTCAGGAGCCTCCACATGAAACCACTGAACACGAGCGCGCTTCCCCCAAAGTGAACGTGTTTAGCGCTGTATCTAAATACACTGTTTTCGGCCCTTTCTTTTTTCGCGAGCTCACTGTTACTGGAATCCCTTATTTGGACATGTTTCCAGAGTGGTTGTTTCCTCAGTTAGAAGGGGCGGTGGGGGACTAAATTTTCCAGTAGGATGATGCGCCACCCTATTGGCACCTAGCTGTTCGCGGATACCAGAACGAGACGTTGCCGCAACGCTGGGTTGGTCGAGGAGCAGCTGGTGACCAGGCTCTTTATCACTGGTCCCCAAGAAGCCCGGATCTTACCCCGTGCAATTTTTTTCTATCGTGGTACATAAGGGATCAAGTGTTTCGTCCACCATTGCCGGCTAACATTGACGACCTCAAAACGAGAATTACGGACGCCATCCAAACCATAACACCGGGCATGCTGACAAGAGTGTGGAACGAGTTTGATTATCAAGTAGATGTTGTTCGGGTCGCTCGTGGTAGTCACATTGAACATTTATGAAGATATGGTAAAGGAACTTCACAGTTCAACGATTCAATTTATTGGTCAATCAAGGTTGTAGGTTGTTTGCTTTTGATATCATATACTTTCAATGTTGGGGTATTCTTTTATACTCGTGCTGTATAACTGGCATTATGAATTACGCGAGAAGTATTCGGGTACAAAGTATATTATTGTGATCGTTTTTGTGGCGATGCACACATGCTAATATTTCTTGTTTGGCCGATAATTCATAACGTTTGTGTAGAATACGAAAACCTATTAGTTCATGTCCTCTGTGTACTTAAAACTTGAACTTAAAATTGTGAAATATTAAGAATTTTCTATTTTCAAGTAAAACGCGGTGGAAATTGGAAAGCGGTTGCGGAATTTAAAGGAGTTCATCGATAGCATCAGTGGAGTTTTCAAGTAAGGTTTTTTCGTATATGCTTAAGGGATTATTTTGGTCGCAGTCTGAAATATTTGCAAATATTTACTCTTATATTGGCTAGGCCAATCCAAACTAGAAATTGGTATTCGTATGCAGACTTATCATTTTAGAAATACCATATTACAGTCACGAACGAAATGCTTATACTTGCTGTTACAGAATAGTTCCTTTAATATGAAGTCGATGTTTGTAATAAAGAAGAAAGTTTTATATTACTGCGTAGACATTGCTCATAGATATTAAGAATTTCTAGAATAATTTGAGCATTACTGAATAAATGCAGCGTGTTCCGTGACTCGACTACCTGTTCATAAATCCAATAGGAAAACGACCCTCCGCGGAGGGTCGTTTTCCTATTGTAGCTCCGGGTGCGCAGACGTCCTTGAGAACTTCTGGAGTCGTGTCTGAGGACCGAAGAGAGACTGCTGACGAATATCGCATTATCGCATGACAAAGGAAAAATTTGCACACAGAAGAGAAATCCGGTCGTTGGGGGGCGGGTATAATGGCGGAGTGGAAAAAATGGAGCTTCCTGGAGGGGGAGCATCCGAATGCTCAGCCACGTCTCGTTCCTCGGGAGTGGTTCTTTTCGCGAATAAATGCCCCTGGAGTGCTGAAGACAATGGCTGGTTGCAGAGGGCTTCTCTGCAGCACCTGATATGGGAAGAATTGTGAGCTATTTCACCGACCCTCAGCTGAAGAAACAATGTAGTGTGCGCTTGTGTTTGAATCTGATGAACGTCGCTTCTTCGGGCAAGAATTTGTAGGCACAAAGGAACATAAGTACGTAACCCGTTGGAAGTGACATTTCTGTCCGTTTTGAACATGAAGTGATTCGGAATTACAAGACTCAAACTCTACACGACCGCGCTGGAATGAAATAATCCACTGTAAAGTTTATCGTAAAATCCGGAAATATAACTTACTGAAACATTTGACTGGACTAAAATCAAAACGAACAAGATAGTCGCATAATTNATATGGGAAGAATTGTGAGCTATTTCACCGACCCTCAGCTGAAGAAACAATGTAGTGTGCGCTTGTGTTTGAATCTAAGGAACGTCGCTTCTTCGGGGAAGAATTTGTAGGCACAAAGGAACATAAGTACATAACCCGTTGGAAGTGACATTTCTGTCCGTTTTGAACATGAAGGGATTCGGAATTACAAGACTCAAACTCTACACGACCGCGCTGGAATGAAATAATCCACTGTAAAGTTTATGGTAAAATCCGGAAATATAACTTACTGAAACATTTGACTGGACTAAAATCAAAACGAACAAGATAGTCGCATAATTTGAAGCGTTTAAGAAAGTTTTTTTTAAAGGAAACAATAATTTGAAAGACACGATAAAATTTAATATTTAACTGATGACTGATATTTTATAATTNTTTTTTTTAAAGGAAACAATAATTTGAAAGACACGATAAAATTTAATATTTAACTGATGACTGATATTTTATAATTACTCCTTTTTTTAACATATGTCGGCCTTGTTTTAAAATTAAAACAATTTTTTTTAAAGATTTTTAATCACGTATTAAATGTTTCTGTGAACAGATCAAGTTTGCTCAACTCTAGGTAGAAATATGATTACAGTGTTCACGCTTGACTGAACTTGTACTCTAAAACAGACTATATTTAATTTTAGAGGGGGGGGGGGCCTTGCATTGTACACTTGCGAGCTATAAGTACAAAGTAAAAATAACCCATCAGACACACTCAGCATTCGAGGCACGCTACCGTATTTTCTTGACCCTCAGGGAGTGATGATGGTGTGGTGCCCATACGTTCTAGCCGCTTCCACATACAGCGCCATATCAGAGGCATGTGCTGTTGGCGGTTTAACGAACACTTTTGAAAGCCCTGAGGGTCTCTTCCTCCCCGGATGGGGGAGGGGCGTTTTGTATCCTTCATCGTAAGTAAAATTAACACTGCCATGGACTCTCCCATTTTACTCACACATTGACTGAATGAAACTGTTTGGAGGGTAAATGTGTTATTCGCGTGCCAATTTTTACTTTTATTGATACAACAAATGAACATAAAATAAACGTTACACATTTAATCTCCACAAATTTAAACATGTCACTTTTAATTAGACATTAACACATGGAAATACTTTCCCTATCTCGCTGCCAACTTAATTGAGACGATGATACTAAGTGTGCCCGCTACAATATATCCAATTAGCAACATAAACCTTTTTCAGGGGTTGATTTCAAATGTGATCAATTAACCGCGAACATCCTGTATACACAGTAAACTCTCCAAACTGTACAGAGTCATAAAAACAATCCCCATTCGCGAGCAGTTGGAAATCACTAGTGCGTGTGCACGCGATTTTCTTTTCATTATTGTATCGCTGGCGAAAGACCGGTTCGACCATGGGAAATTGATGTAAATTAGAAAGTAATTATATTTTGCTAACGGTCGTTCTCAAGAAATTCGCTATAGTTATTTAGTGCAAACTTATCGGTAACTGCCATCATTTACCGACGGACTTATCAGTGGCCGCCGTCGCCACATTCTGATTATTAACTGACGTCCTCGGAAACTAATAATCAGGGCTGAATTTTTTTTCTCACTCTTCCCCTTCGCCATTTTCGTTCTTTTGCGTGGTTGCTCTCAAATCTCTCTTGCCACGTTGGCTCATTTGCACGTCGTGATTTCTCTTCAGTTTTCACTTAGTCCGGATTGCGTGCAATGGGGACCGCTAGTACTTTTGCCGTCGAGGAAGATCTCGTTCGTTAACTTACGCCTCTTCATCTCTTTGTAGGGATCATGCTCCCCCGCATATCATTAGCTTGTACTCCAGTTACCCGGGCAATATTATGTCGTAATGAGACCTCTGAGGAGCGTTCATTTTATACAGCTTTTCTATTCAGTCTTCCTTTTCGCGATATGGAAATCGTGAATTCTTTTCCCCCCGTTCTCCTTTGCCCGTCGCCGTGGAAGAATGGTTTGTTTTATAATCCGCGAGGCTATTGGGGTCCGACTTACGGCAGCGTTATTGAATTTTACTTAGAGAACTCAAGGCTGTTGAATATTCCTACGCCACAATTCTTTGTTATCGTCCTTTTTACCACTGATTGTGTCTCAAGTAAATTACGATATGTTATCAGGTCACGAATGTTGTGGATGCTTGAATGGGTGTTGGGGATGCATTTTTTTGTCGTTACTAACGATTGTAGCAATATCTGTTTTCAAAAAGCGGTACAGGAGAATTGATTGCAGTGATGTTTTCCATCGCAGTTTCTGCTGATTCTGCGACGATTCAACTTATGACTGCCAAACTGCTTGGTTCAACTTTATCACCTGCCGCGCCCAAGAATTTACGACTCGCATAGAATTTTACTACCGCTCTTGAAATAAGGTGTGTGTGTGTGTGTNACCTGCCGCGCCCAAGAATTTACGACTCGCATAGAATTTTACTACCGCTCTTGAAATAAGGTGTGTGTGTGTGTGTGTTTCCGCACCGAATTGAGGCGTAGTTTGATAATATTAAAATTGATACTAACGTATACTACNGGTGTGTGTGTGTGTGTTTCCGCACCGAATTGAGGCGTAGTTTGATAATATTAAAATTGATACTAACGTATACTACGTGGAAGATGGGGATCATTATGGTTATTCCGCGTTGCCTTCGAAGTAGTACCGCTCTGAGGGAATATCCCGTGCAGGTCGAGCTTCAGAAACTCCTTCCAGTGGGGAAAACAAGTCGCGGGTGTCGTTGCAGAGGATGAAAGTAGAAAGGGTTGGAGCTCTTTCCATCGTGTCCTTTCTCTCGAACTTTCGCCATTGTTTCCTCATCTGTATTCCGTCGCCAAGATACCCCTCCTCCTGCGTCACTTCCGGTTTGGGCGTGAGCGGGACAAGGAGTCGAGGAGAGATTTGGCAAGAGATCCGGAAAGAGGGCGGTTGTTTTCGCGCCCCAAGGGTTCAGTGAACTGTCCTGGACTCGGTCCCGCTTCTCATCTGGGGCAGCCTTTTGCAGGCGACAGCCGCCTGGAGCTTCCAGGTTTCAGGATCTGTGTCCTGACCCTTACCAACTTAACAAATTTAAAGCATGAATTAAAGACGAGGTATACCGTTTTTCGTCTTATGGGCATGCTCCCAACACTGACTCGCCCATAGCCAGTACAACTGTCAAAGTCGCATGGTCAATAGTCATGAAATAGTTTGTTTATATTTTAATTTGCAACTTACCCCCTTTTTAACACGAATAAAATGGATTTAACCAACTTTAATATAACCGAACTGAGTAAAATTTATTGCTACAAGACGCCAGAAGGGCGTATTCGAGTTCGTATGCGACGGATGTCTTAACAAAATAAAATGGCTAATTTTGATTTGAATTTATTCATACATACATTATTTATAACATTAAACTACCTATCTCCACTACTATGAGCTGTTCACGATAAAGCGATCACTTTTGGTGCCCTATATAATTTTTACCTTGAGCCATTTCGTTATCCTTTAACCACTTTTACCGTGTAAGTAATACAGTGCGTGTATTCCACCGCACTCGGAAATTAACCTGCAAGGCTGAAATAAAATATATTTATCGACTTTCATTCCAGATGAGAGGGCTTTCGAAAGTGCTAACTATACCGCGAATAGCCTTCACTCTTATTATTGTCAGTGAGCGCAATGCCTATCTCAATTTCTAATTAAAGTCCTTCTCAATTTCACTACTTGTATTATAGTCGCTTAATTCGCGCTCTTTATTATTAAATGTTCATTCAGTCTGGAGCAATAATTTTGAATGTCTAACACTTATGCTTCCAGTTCAATATTCCCGTCTGCCAGTCTCTCTCACTCTCACACTCTCACTCTCTCACTCTCTCACTCTCTCTCTCTCTGCCCTGCGCCGATGCTCGCTGTCCGCAGACTTCACTCCAGCTGGTCACTTTCGTCGCAACTCGACGCTCCGCTGGTCCGTCGCTTCGCTTTCTTGTCGCTTGTTAAGGTCGCACAATCCTCCAAACTCTCGACTCTCAGACACCCTCGACTTAAAAAAAAAAAAACCGCCACTCACAATAAACCCTCGGCTCGGAGGCCGTCGTGCTTAAATAGTATTTTTTTTTCGCCCGATCTGGATCCCAATTCTTGCTGAGGGAGGCAAGGACGATGAACCAGAACATTCTTTTAGGTAAACGTAAATTGTATCTGCCGAAGGTCAGGAGTGCGCGAGGTACGGTAGGCTTATCGCGGCGGCACGCGGCAGCTGTTCTTTGTAAACGCCGCCGGCGTCTCAAATTGCTACTGTCTCTTCCACACACGCGTTCGCGCGGGTCAGGGGAAGCGAAGCAGCGACGCGTAACGCTATGTTAGCGGAAGCTTACAAACATCTCGAACACACTTACTCACATAAACAGTGTTCTAACTTCAAATTCTACCATAGCCGCCAAATGTGGGTTGGCGGGGGGGG
>NQII01005734.1:65992-86042 GCA_002778355.1 Clitarchus hookeri | reverse complement strand
GGGGGGTCGCTCCTCCTCTTTTCAGCCAGCAGGGGCACTGCCCCTCTGGGTTGATAAACAGTGGTCGGTCAATACTTAATTTTGTAATAAGTATTTATAACTTACTGTAGTCTGCTTGCCTCATTCTTTTCAAAATATATTTTGTCTACGCTCTTTACATTGCCAAAACAGCAATATTCCAGTATGAACTATTTTATTTAAATGTTTAAACTTGGTCTGCATGAAACAAGTATTACATACATGCATAATTGTATTAACAAACATAATACGCACAGTAAGAGATATATATATATATATGTACTGATAGTGATGGAAAGTGGTGGGAGGACGAGAGAGATAAGATTTAAGTGAACATGGGCAGTGTAACAAAATTTTTTATTCTTGGCTCTTTTCTGGAAACAAGAAGCCTGCGCCTACCCTTGCTTTTTGTTCTAACGGCAGAAAATCAGTCCAATTGAGGATCACTGTGGCAGCTAGTGCGGGTCTCTTGTGATCACTCTACCTCATTTTCCCTCTACAATTTAAATACTTTCCGTCATGTAACTAGTATATGCTAATAATTTTGTTTGTTTTGTGAACTACTCCTTGTCTTGGCAAGTAAACGATATTGCTATCCTTGTGTGCGCGTAGTTGTCACCGTGTTTCGTTCACAAGATTGTATTTCAACTAACTTAGATTTAAAATTAAAACTTCACTAACATGCACCTCTTGTTTTTTGATAAACCCTTTTAGGCTTTATTTCGAGCCCAGCCCTCGCCATGACTCATGATTTATGCACACGGAAAGGGCGTCTTATAATAAGAAGCTTACTGCCAAAACATCTTGTTCACAGCCTTTTTATTTTCGTGTCCAACCATATGATGTAAAGCTCATCCTTTACTTACGCCTTCTCTGTTACTACTCATAATGAAATTGACAATTGAAATATAAGGTGGCAAAACCAGTGGGGACAGATCGTAATATCTTATCGCTAAGTTTCTTCTGTGAGATGTAAAAAATCGCGACCCCCAGAAATATCTATTGTCATTGTAGAAGGATCTTCTTGACATTTGTAGCGATGCTGGCTAGGTTAATCGGGATTCCGAAAAGTTTTTTGCCTGCCTTTTACAATATTTTAGGCGTGTTTGCCAAATATAAACCTCGCGCCTCCGTAATGGTCAGGGAGCTAACGAACACGCGTATCTCGTACGAAACAGGTACAAGTGTGTGTGCGTGTTTGTGCTTGCGTGTGTGCTGTATGCGGTCTATTACAACACAGGAGACGGAAATAACAAGAAATAAATAGGGAGGGCTGTTGAAAGTTCGCAGACAGATTTCAGTCTTCACAAATGACAAGTGCCTTAAATCGTCACATGAGCGGCATAGTCCCCACACAGTGGCCGCCTTGTTAGCAAAAACCTGCCCCTCCCTTCTACCTTCTCCACTTACCAAAGTGGGCGTCAATTACTCAATGATGTCGCAAGCAAGCGGAGAAAATGGATTGTCAGAGCAGAGAGGTTGACAGTCGCGCGACCGAAGAGCAATCGCACACACGGTGTGTGCCCTAGCAAGAACTTTGCCTCTGTTCGCTGCATTTCTTGGTTGAAGCGAATGGGTCAGTCGGTGAGTGTTGCACACTACTGCCGAAGCCGCATAGCCCCGATAAATACGGCACGACACGACAAAAACTGCGACCACTACACGATAGTTACATCTTCAGTGCGACTGCTTGAATTTACAACCGACAGTTAACTCACGCGACGCGAAGAGTAGACATTTTCGGAATCATCTATAAGCGGCTCATAGACTAAGCTACTTTTCAAGGGCAGTGGGCAGACCGAAAGTTTGGTGTAAGTTACATGATGGTGGCAGAGATTGCAGATGTTATAGTTAAGGCATGCGAAGGTAAAATTTTATAGAGCCAGTAAGTTGCAGATTTTTTCCCTTCCAAGCTATATATTCATCACTTTTGTGGAGCGGGATCGCTCTCGGACTTTCCCGAGTGGGAATCGTGAAAGAACATGCCACTGGTTGGCGGGTTTTCTCGGAGATCTCCCATTTCCCCACTCTTGCATTCCAGCAGTGTTCTATACTCACCTCGCTTTACTCTCATCGGCCGTCCAAATATGTCCACTCCACTGAAGTCAAAAAATATTTGTTTGTAAGGTATGCTTTTTGTCGTCGCACGACACGACGAAAGTATAAATTATTTCTAATCCAAACCTGCTGGTGATAAGAATTTTTCGGGCTTACGTCAGCTCTACCTTGCATTTGATTGGCCTTTAAATTTCAACTCTTGTGTAGAAGGTTTCGTGTTGTGGTTGTCGGGGCTATGTGGTTCGGGTGTAAGCGGAAAACTGCGTGATCTCCCGAGTTGTAGTTTTCCTCTCAACAAATCGTTTAATGCTGTATAATATAATTATTAATTATATCACCAATATTTAGCCATTGCTAGTGCAGCAGCTCTTTTGCATTATTTAGGACGTTTTTTTTAAATTATTTTGTTAAATTCTTGTTTTAAGTGTCAGATAATGTCAACAGCTTGTCAGTTTCGTGTGCCGTGTTTAGGGAATGCAATCGTATTGAGTTGACCTTGTAAAATTCTTGGTATTTTAATTCGATCGCGCGAATTTCTTATGAGAAGCCGGCTATCATAATACAATTATGAAGTTTGCTTCCACCGAAATATAAATGAGTACAGCGGTACAACATGAAGTCACGTTAACTTTTTAATTTTCGGTTCAGTTCCCCGGATATTAATATTTACTTATATGAACATCTATGCGTGTCTTGCTTCACATGAAAACGCAAATTTGCAGATTTCTAGATCTCTTGACGCTTCGTTCAAATTAAGTAACGCTAGGAGAAAGAATGTCCTTCCACAGTCGAAGAAAATATGTTTGTATTTAAAATTGCGAAGACAAATCATACCTCGAAGCACACAAAACAGTAGAATATTTTTTTTTGTTTTTTTAACAGTATTATATGGTTTTCCTCAAACCTGAGCAGTGGAATTAAATGCCACCTATTTTCATTACTCATTAAAAATTAAATCGTGTGGTGTTTCAGAAGACAATATTTGAATGCTACTCGTAAGAAATAAAATCGTGCGATATTTGAGAAAAAAATGTCCCAGGTGCAGAATAACTTATAAGGTGTACAGTGCATTATCAACTGAAACTGGTGAAGGTAATTTCAGATTTTTAGGTAAGGCAATCTTCATGCGTCGGTATCAAAAGTTATTTCATGGTGTAGTTTACTCTAGGAATATAAGTTTGTGACATTACCATTCCTCTCTGTGTGTCCCTAATGAATTTTGAACTTTTTCCTTATAATTCCGTGTCTTCTATATTCATCGGGCTCAGCACCATAAAACTACCACGTGTTTATGTCTCTTCCTGAAGAACAAAGTGCTTCAAAACAGAGGTAGCGCAGAAAGTAATTTCCGGGACTAGAATAACTACCTTTTCTGAGATGTAAGTCCTGTTTTCCACTAATTTGATGAACCACCATTTTAAAAAGAGAAGTGTTTTGAAGGAAACTTGGAGCCTTATATGCCTTCTTTCAGTTATCGCGGGCATTAATTCACATATATTGACTATACACTTTGCTGTATAAACTTGAGTTTACATTATATAGTTAAATAGTAGAAAAAAAATTAAAGCCACAAATAAACCCTATGAAAGTTTAGTTATAGAATTCTAATATTGATTGGATCTCCATTACTTACAATGGCTACGAAAAAAAAGTAACTAAAGTAATTACAATTCAAACTTAATGTTCAACCGAAATTGATTAAATGGTTACAGACACGTAAAATATCGTATTAGAATTTCGGAATGTATGTATTTTGGAAAATAACTTCTGGTGTGTAAATATGTGTGTTTATGTATACTGAGTGCGTCTGCGTTATGTTTGTATAATAATGGTGTATTATCTACTCCATAGCATAACTTGTAGAGCCACTAGGCGCACGCCATTTTGAAAATAAGTGTTTGGTATGGTCTATTCGCAGTTTCTTCACACTTTGTAAATCAAACTTTTGAAAAATCACTCCATATATGATGTGCTTGGGTTTTTCCTAAATATGTCATGTAACGTAAGCGTTTTATACTTCTGTTAACATAAAAATACCTTATGTTTTATTACATTGAACTTCTACTTATTTTTTTTATAAATTATAGTATTTTATTTATAGTCAAAAAGAATAAAAGCAGCGAGATGATAGGTGTGTTGGTAATGCCTAGTAAGAAATAGTTGTAATGTAAAATATTGTTACAGTGAGTACTCACGAATGCTGTGCGCTGTCCCTTTGGTGTAATTTTCTAGACTCTTTTAAGCCTTGTTTGCATAAGGCGAAGGAAACCTGGAAGTAGAACTTTAACAGGGCTTCAGAAAAGTTGGAAGTAACAGTAAATGGACTATATATTGAAATTTTATCCATACGAGGTTAATTTTGTGTGACTACCAGTGGCACAAACTCTCTGCAGTAATCAGTTGAACACTTTCCGGTTTATAGTATACAAATAAAACGACAATCTGCGATTCAATCGGAAGTATTTCGTAACGCACGCATCAAAAATTAAGAATACAATTTTACTGTTCTTCGTGGCGAATAAAATACTTAATTAATTTTTTATTGTTTGTTCTATCAAAACGATTCTGAAATGAATCATTTCCAAGGCAAAAAAAAAAACACAACCTGAGCTATTGAAGTGGTTAACAAAATTGCAACTGTGACGCCGCCGCGCGCATCGTTTTTGGATTCGCTCCTCTGTAAGGCGGCCTGCTCCTTGGCCGACTCGGCCCCCTTCCTGCTTTCTCCCCTCATTTCTCTCCCTTGATTGCCCCTCCTTGTACGTTAGCTTTTTTTTTAATTCAGGGGCTAGTTTATATAAAAGTTTTTACATGCCTTGCGCAGCATTCTTTCTACGCCTCATACTACGCCTGTAAAGAAGATCGCCGGGTTGACGCCTGCTAGAGGTAATTTAAATTTTAATATGAGCTAAAATGGTAAGTTTACTCGTCCTTGGACGAGGGTGCTATGAGACTCCGTTTAAATGATGTAGTTGCGTGAGCGGCTGATTATGCTGGAGCTTGTAAAACGGTGAGTCGTGGTCGCAGCTTTTCTTTGTGGGTCAGCTTAGTGTTTGCGTGGCGTACTATTGTGTTTGTCTTGGGCTTTGCAGCGAGTTAAATTTTCCTAAATTCTGGTTTTCGACGCCTGCCTAAATTGTCGTTTCGACCTAACTAATTTCTTGCTTCTCTGTGTAGTTCCAGTTGCTTTAAAGTGTTGTGTATAGTTTTTTGTCTGCTGTCCAATTATTCACTTAAAGTTTAATTGCCGCTACTGTGCTGCCACGACTTAAGCGTTGGGCGTAGTCTGTTAAAGTATTCTAATGGTCGTCGTCGATTATTATATCCGATGGAGCTTAGATTAGGGTCTACGGACTGCCTCCATCGATTCACAAGTTTAACTAATATTTTATTTCAAATTTTAACTTTTATTTTTACGTAAACGAAGATTTACTGGCCCTGAAGCGCTGCTCTCCTGTAGTAAGATTTGTCTAGTCATTAAAGTAACTGTTTGTATTTTAGAAACGTGTTAATATTACTCTGTTAGTTTTTTTCATTTAAATATTTATTGCATGTTTTGGAGTAACGTAATACTTTTGAATAAGCAATTGCGCAACAATTTAATCTTTTGTGCGAGTGTTTCAAGTATTTCTAGTCAACAGAGTTACTTTCTGATATTTTTGAAATATTTTACACTACTTTGAAAGACCAATTTATTTTATTTGTATGAGTATTGTAATTATTTTTTTTTTGCATTGTGAGCTTTTGGCTTTTAGAATTTTACATGTCATATTTTTTTGTAAATGTTCAATGCAAATNACATTTTTGAAATATTTTACACTACTTTGAAAGACCAATTTATTTTATTTGTATGAGTATTGTAATTTTTTTTTTTTGCATTGTGAGCTTTTGGCTTTTAGAATTTTACATGTCATATTTTTTTGTAAATGTTCAATGCAAATGTTCAATCCTAAGGTGCTGCTAACTTGAAAAATATTCTGAAATTACAGAGCTTTAAGGTGACATCGTCTTTGTATTATTTGTGCTACAGCACAAAATGACTAGAAATGAAAAAGTAGCTAAATTTATTAGTTATATTTGACGTTTTCATTGAGATTAAAAAATAATTGTTTTAGTCGTTAGGAGTTAGCCGGTGGGGGATTTGTGTATGTGGGAGTTCGTCAGATCGGGTTTTTGCTAAAGTATTGTGCAGTAATTGTGTTACGGGTGGTGGAAAAGGCGAAGGCATACAGTCTCGTGGGAGCAGGAGTCCTCCAGTGTATCATGGAGCCGGTGATGGGTAATGCCGGGTAATAGACGCCCTCATTAACACGACCCCGCGGCTTGTGCGCGCGCCTTGTGTGAGGTGCCGCGGGATAATCTGCCCCCCCCCTCCTGCACACACGCTCACTCAACACACACACACACACCGCTAGGTGTCCCACGGCGCACAAACACGTCTGCTCCCCGGCGTCGCAGCCGCTCGATGTCAGGGCAGGAGCGCGCGGTCCCACCGGGCGTCTGCGGAATTGCTGTTAGTCGCTCGGCAAAGGCGCTCAAGAGGTTTAGCTGAGATGCCACCAACTTCACACCCACACTCTAGTATAGTCTGCTTGCAGTATCTTCAAACCTATTGAATCAAGCATTTTCAGAAATCACTATATGTATGACACGTTTGCTTTTTTCATAAATATGTCGTGAAGCACGACGGTTTTGTGCATCTGTCAACATGAAAACCTTTTTGCTAAGTTAAACTGAACTTTTTCTTATATTTTTGTCTATAAATTATAATACTTAATTTATAATTAATATGAATAAAACAGAGAGAAAGCAAAATATTACTAAACTGAGTGCGCGTTAATGTTGGGCGTCGTTCCTTTGGTGTAATTTTCTACACTGGGTTAAGCTTTGTTTGCACGAGACTGAGGAATATCTTGAAAGTAGAACTTTAGCAGGGCCTCAAAAAAGTTGTCAGTAGCCACGAGTTGACAATATAGGCGGATCACGGTAAAATGAGCACTTTTGAAAGCCCTGCTAAAGTTCTAGTTTCATGTCCATTATGTATCCTTCCACCACATGTAAACAAACATTTTCATGTGAGTACCATGTGACTGACTTCCACCTGTCAAATCAATGTCTACATTCCATCATTGGAAAAATGTTTTGGATCCTCAGTAACGAGCAATTATAACTAATTACATAATAATTGTGTTACAAATACAAGAAGTGTGTGTACCCAAATACATATACTATATATTACATAATATATACATACCATATTATATGTACATTTGAATATAAGAATTGTAAGTTATTTTACATGCACATATAAAAATTTACCTAAATATAAATCAGTACATGTATATATTATAAACACAAAACCAAAAAAGAATACTAAAAATATAAACATAAACACATGCGTGTGTATGTACATATTTTTCTGCCACAGTAACACTGTACTTTGATGATACCCATTTCAGATCCGCCCCCTCCCCCCAAAAAATGTATTCTTAATGCTGTAAACTGAAGTGGTCACAGAATGGTGTAACGGGTTTTGTAACTGGTATCACCTACATTCTGAATGATAAAAATAATTAAAATACAAACAATCATGTTCAACATTTTTAGTGAAGTGAAATACTGGCCAAGTAACGGCCACATTTACAGTGTGTCTTGTAGTCCAAATGGGTGCGACATATCCATTCTGTCAAACCCCCACAGACCTCAAGAAACCAATTTTATAAGTGACTAGCGAACCCGCCCGGCTTCGCCCGGTAACAACCTAGTTTTTACAGCAATATTTTGAAAGACAAAAATGGTTACTGTGTGTCACCCTTAAAAGATAAACATATGCCATCGCGGACTTTTCTGTAGACCTTCTTGAGAGCTACAATTCTGTAGTACATTAATTCCATGTATCTCTTATGGTTTAGTCAGCGCAAGCCATGTAAGCGCCCTAAAAGCGGTTTTTTACGACTTGATTACAAACGGTTCGATATTTCTCTACTGCCCTTACATTAAATATAAATTTATTATACAACAAAACCTTCCTCAAGAAATTCTCTAAATGATGTTGAAACCCTCTCTCCTGCTCCGAGGATTAAGTGGCTCATTCCGCTAAGAGCCTCTAATCCTCTTGCTCGACTGAGGATTTTTCGGATCTTGCTCCAAGGAGCTTTCTTCGTTTTTCGATTTTTTTTTTTTTATTTTTTATTTTTTTTGGTGGAATAAGTGATTTTTGGACGAAATATTTAATTTTAGAAGTGCTTTTTGGAGTGAAACAGGCACTTTTGTCGATAACATGGTCGTCCCAGGCCGCCGGCCGTGCCTACCAAGATGGTGGAAAACTCCGACACCGACAAGCCTGATGCCTGTGCGAAAACCGTTTAATATACACTTCTCAAATATCTTTATCTGATATTAAAAACCTAACCGCCGCTGACTATCCAGCGCTTACTGTACCTCACTCAGTGGTATTGCCAATATGCCATCTTCGCCACTGCCAGGATGATATTCATCGGTGGTGTCCAACTCTGGGTACGGGGAGACGAAGAATGGAGGTATGTCAGCAGCTTAATGCACGCCCCTCTCCCAGTCTTCTGCTATCAGCTTCACCGCGTGGTTGACATTCGCCCATCTGAAGAAAAGTTTGTGCTCGTTACACTTAAAAACAATGTGTTTAACGGATGGCACAATAAACGTATTCATGTTTTCCTGCTTGAAAAAACTCCAGACAATAATTAAAATAATTTTTATTAAATGGGCAGGCCATGCATGTGTGTTAAAAAGCATTAAAATCGCAGAGAGAGAAAGATTCTCAGAATTTGTGGTGTTTCATAAGAAAGTCTACACACGCACAAACATACACACACACACACCTAAATTATCTCTTGCCAAAGGACACTGTTTGTATGCTTGAATTAAGCTGGTATAGTTTTGCTCGGTTCTCAGAAATCCTAGATTCACATGTGTCTCCAAGACTTATCTACAATCCCTACATTTATGCTGGGACCCACAATAATCCCCCTATGAATCTTCGTTTACGCTAGTCCATAATGATTTCCCCATCAATCTTACATTTATGCTGAGCCATGAACTCTAGGTTAGTAATTGGCCTCCATAATTCACACGGTTCGTCTCAGTAATTATGATTTTGCAGTGACCATCAACTAGCTCCAGGAAATATAATTCATGCAAAATCAACTCCACTCTCAGGGTGTCTACTGAAATTCCATTGTGGAATTCCTTGACTTTTCCCGGTTTTCCAGGCAGTTTCTTATAGTTTTATATTAGTTTAATTAGTTTATACAAAAATTAAACTTGATTTGCCCTAAATTTAAACATTAAGTTAGCAATACACTGTCAAGACTTCGATCAATTTTACTTTACTCGCTGCGAACTAAACTAGAAGCCTGCATGCCAGTTAGTACAGTAGTGTGCATACAGTGAATGGGCAGTCATTTTTTTTCAAATGTGGATTAAAAAAGTGCGTAATTTACTGTGGGCAGCTATACAAATTTCCTAGGGCGTACCCAGGTTCGCGAGGGACTGAGATATTGATAAAATAAAAGAACCAAAATTAACTTCCTGATTTATTTACAATGATACAAAAATACACTGAGTTATTATTTACAAAGTACAGCTGTTCATCCGTACGATTAACACATTTTTTTCAGTTAGCGCAATTTTCATGCTAATATAAATTATAAATTAAGTCCATATCACAGTATTCATACTACCTACAGTCACTTAACATTCACTTGGTAATTACACATATACGATAAAAATGTCCACACATTCATATCAGTTTACATATCCGTGGTTCACAACACAAGTGCCTTTTTCTTACAGTCAAGCCTGTCAGTCCCAGTGTCTGCTTTCCCAGTAGTCGCTCGCTACACTCACAGGTCACTGTCGTCGTCGTCTGCACTCGACGCCAACGGCCATTCAGACTGCCGACACAGGGATACCCCGCGGCTTTTATAGCTGAGATTGCCTGGCCCAGAAGGTTCTTCGCACCTCGAGTCGCGCCGAGAGAAGTGATGACCAGAAAATTCCCCCAATGGCTCCCATGTCGTTCACTCTTCGAGAGACGGGATTGATGTCAGTATTATCGCGGTCTGTGTGCCCCCCCCCCACCCCCGGGATTCTTCTTCAGTGTATACTGATAACTTCTTGGGAGATACCACCGATATTACCGCCCTGTGAGGGGGTTGGTTGGGAGTGAGGCGTATCAGCCGCGCATAACAATATGCTCATTATCTTTGATGTCTGCGACTAATCTAGTACATTCACTGTTACATATTTTCTGACTGCCTGCTAAAGTTCTACGTTCAGGCTTTTCCTCCGTCTCATACAAAAAAAGCTAAACTAAGCGTATAAAATTACACCAAAAGGTCAACGCACCGCATTCGTGTGCACTCAGTTTAATAATATTCTGCGTAAGAACTATTTATTACTAGGCATTACCAAGTCTTCTTTATTCTCACTGTTTTATTATTATTCATTATAAATTGAATATTATAATTTGTAGATAAAATATAAGTAAACGTTCACTATCTGAAAATAAGATACTTTTATATTAACAGAAGCATAAAACGCTTGTGATACAGGACATATTTACGAATTAACCAACACGTATTACGTGAAGTGATTTTCAAATGTTGTATTCAAAAATGTGCAGAATCCGCTTATAGACTATGCCATATCGGTATAACGGTAACTTATTTAGAGTTAAAATGGTATTTTATCTGTGAAAAAGTCTCCCCTTAGTTTCCCCAGGCAGTGACTAAAAGTACGACTAAAATAAAACGCCAATCTGCCAGACGAAAGGCAAGTGGAATATGAATGTCAACAGATAACAAGTGATTGTAATTAACTTGTAAAAATTGACTGTCGTGACACCTGTAGCCACTAGGTTATTTCACACCAGGGCAGGGTTTTGGAGCTTTCCCCTTACCGATCCAGTGACATTTCTAATTTTCGCAATTTTATCAAGAATATAAAATAGTGCGGGAATGGAAGACATAATGTGTCCTAATCACCATACTAATTTTGTTAGAACAAAGTCATTGTACTTTTACTTCCAGTCAATCTAAATACACAGGTTAAGATACTGCACTGAAAATTAGTTACTAACTATCTAGCGAAACTACTTACAATTTTTTTATTTTTTTACGCGTGAGAATATTCTGATGTAAGCCTTGTGATGACTATGAGCTTTTAGCATAGTCAACAAGAGAAATCCTCTCTCTATGATAGTAAGCTTTCTGACTTCTCTGTCAATACGTAAATTCTTGAAGAATGCACTTAATAATTNTACGCGTGAGAATGTTCTGATGTAAGCCTTGTGATGACTATGAGCTTTTAGCATAGTCAACAAGAGCAATCCTCTCTCTATGATAGTAAGCTTTCTGACTTCTCTGTCAATACGTAAATTCTTGAAGAATGCACTTAATAATTTTAACTTACCAGAGTCTTTTTAAAAACACGTTTTACAAATGTACCTACTTGTATTCTTATTAAGTTTAACCCCTTCTCTTTACGAAGCTTAACTTACGGGACTGTTTCACACGCTATCGCCAGAGTTATTCGTACAGAGTTCTCCAGTGTTTTTATCTTTGAAGTTTAATGGTAATGCCGAGTTCATGTTGTTATGTTGGTGTGATTGGACTGTTTCCATTGCCGACCATGAGACAAAATATAAATCGCACATACAGAACTCAGCAAGTTGATGAGTTCTGTGTGTGAGCGACTTTTATTTAGTTTCATGGACGGCAATGGACACAGTCCCATTCCCCAGTGTTTTCTCCATTTTTTATTATACGCACCGCGTCTTGTACGTCTGCCTCTCGCTTGAGATATCTCCAGTGCGTGGCGTTCCTGGTGTTTCTCCTGCTGTTTACGTTGGGTTCATTTTCGCAACTAACGCTGCATGCGTTTTTAACACCGGTTAATACCAAACCCAAGTTCTTCTTTATTGCTGTAGCCGTACTCAGAACGTAATTTTGTACTAAGCTGCTAAGAAATGCGGGGAAATTTGAAGTTCGAAAATGCTTGATTTTGCCTAAGTGTTTTCAAAAACTTGTCAGTGTTTTTTGGTTCTAGTAGCTACTGTTAAAATGAAGATGGCAACTAATGTTTTTTTTATACCGGTAATAAATGTATTTTGGAGTGTTTTTTTCCTTCGTTCTGTTAGTAGTCGCCAGAAGTCAGTATTATGAGAAGCCAGAGAATTAGTATTCCTAGCAATGTTTTGTAACTCTGACTGCAGAGTCAGTGTTTTGCCGCTTTACCAAAGAGTCGATATATTGACTCCCTTTCGCTCACTATGTCCAAATGGAATGACTATTTCCTTCGTGTTTTTCTGACGTTAACAGCGAAAGTAGTGCAGAATAATTTCTGAGCGAGTTGAAAATACGAGATATTTTTTGAAAATGATTTTTGCTATGTGGAGTTAAAAATATTAATCGTTAATGATCACCACTGCTTGCTTGCTGCGTAACTGGAAGCGCATCGTGAATGTCGCAATAACTAACAAATTCTTGGTTTTATCGAGGGTTTTGTTTAAAATGCATTGGGAAATACAAACATACTGATTTTTTTTCGTCGGTTTCGCACAGTAATAACGGTTATGCGTATTTACTCTGCAAGTAATTCCAGCGCTCCCAGATGTGTGCCCACCTTCCAAATACTTTTTCTTATTATTTTTGTTTGGTTTAGTTTGAATACCGAAAAACATTTAAGCCTATTAATCAACACGTAAAATATTTAAATCGGCTCGAAACTTAGTTTGAACGTCGCTAGTGATACTGCTGCGCTTGTAACGAAAATAACACGTTCCTGCAAGTTTAATCGGAACAAATTGCTTGATCAGTTTTGAAAATGATACGTACCTGCAAGTATGACCGGAAAAAATTGCATTAAAAAATCACAGTTATAACTTTAAAAATAATTAATTAAGTGGCTCTGTAGAACTGTTGTGAAAATTGTAAATATGTGTAACTTCTGGTAAGGACATGTACCTGTTCCGCTAGTTTTGTCGCCTTCAGGAGCTACGCAATTATCTGGTAAACCCGTTTGGTGTTGGTTCCCAAGAAACGTAACTAGTCACCCCGAAACTATCAAAACGGTATCGTCAAGCCATTTTATCTCACTCACCCCCAGCATGTTTTATCATTATTTTCACAATTCACAACTTGGAATTTCCCCCCCCCCCCTCCTCCCCACATTGTAGAATTGTTTGAAAATTCCACGATATAGGTAGTCGTTAACAATATTGTTATTCTTCTAAGCGAACTCTCCTCCCTACGTGGGAATTTTTTTCATCCCCGATATAATTTACAAGAGTATGCGTCATAACAATTATTTGACGGTTTACAAACCCTGGAGTTGGCCAGGCTCTGAATTTATTTCTGGTTCGTGCTAATTTTTTGTTTTCGCAGATTACGTAATTAAAAAATTCTCGTATTTTAATAAAAAAAAGTGAATTGCTGGTTTATTTATGACTAGTTAATTGCGGAAGTTGTTTATTATAAAGTAAAATGTCCTTATGACAAAACGTGCAAAGGGAAGTAAACGGCAGGCTTTGTTAGTCTTAGTCCGCAAAGACCAAATAATTGAGTTCAAAATTCTGGAACGTAATGTTATTTCCCGTCGTCGCTGTCGTCACTGTGGGTTTAACAGTCAGACTGTCTGATTGGTTCGTTTCTCACCTCCCCTTTCATCGCTGTTGCCACAGCAATCCTGTTTCTTGCCGCACAGTGGGTGAGCACAGTAGCTATAACAAAATTTGTTCGATCTTGTCGAGTGTGACGACATAAAATATGTTGTACTTTTATTACGTGAAGCTAACTTGTGTATGCAGATCTTAGGACCGGTTTGACATTGTCTGATTAAAGTATTGGTTAATCTTACAACGTGATAAATTCAAACAGAAGTTTTAATCCTTGCTTAGTCTCTTGCAGTTTCTCAAGGCATTTTCCGGTATAGAAAGTCCTGGTTAGCTGAGTGCAGGTTAAGATAAATCTGACAACCATGCAATGACGTTTTGGCTGCTATTAGGTCGTCATCTGCTGTTATGTTGTGCTGGTTGAATAAAGTTCGCTGTAAAAACACGAAAGGGAACCGCCAGTAAAATGATTTTGCTACTTCGGATGTTTTATTATTAATTTCTTTGGTTATATGTTGCTGAAAACAGGGCAGTTGCACTTACATATATTTATGTACACATTTAAGTTTTTTATGAGACATGTAATTTCAGCACAATGCAGTTTTCTGGACGGTGGGAATGTGAAGGTCTTTCGATACATATTTTATTTTGTGGTTTTCGTCATCGTACAGATTTCAGAACATTATTCATTTCGGAGATGTTTGTGCTGTTGCCATACGCTCTTTATAATCACCATCGCCCTAAATTTTTACTTCTACGCCTTTGGGTCCATTACATAATCTTTTAAAAATTACAGGGTGATCTGGCTTTAATTTGGGACATTTGCTTAGTACAGCTATAGATGAATCCCTCGATTTACTCATTATAGGAAAAACGATCACCATTTTGCGTTTAGTGTGCGTACTGAAAAAAAAAAACTCCCAAGAAAGCGCTCTGAAATATTATATGCAGTTACCACAACCCAAAAAATGTTAAGCAGTTGTAAGGGTTTTCTCTGTACTAAGCAATAGTTACCTATCTTTTTGAAATTTCGAGATCTTTTATATTTTCAAGTAGAATCGCAACAACCAAATAATTTGACAACAGCATATTTGCCGTTCCAAAAAAAAAGAAGCATTAAGTCAATTCAACTCTACATATAGGCCTACGGGAATGCAGAACCAATTCCCCCTTTTTTTTTTAGATATCAATAAACTTGGTAATATCGACTGCACATTTTTGTCACTATTCAAACATTTTATTTACCCACAACATTTTTTCTCTTCAGTGTAGTTCTCAATTTTTTTATCTTCCAAACCTACAACCGAATTTTTCTGTTCCATAAGCAGACAGTAGATATAACAGTTCTTCAAACGAAATATTACAAAAATTTATCATTAATAAAAAAAAATCTTTTCTCTGATTAACTGCTGCGGATTAATCAACATCAAATTATGTCATAATTAGATGATATTAGAAACTATTTAAATGCACATGCACAACCTTACATCAGCCAAAAATCATCACCATATATTTATTGTAAATCTTCTGATTGTTTTTAAAATGACCATCGGTAATAGGCGATTTAAACGTTATTGCTAACAATACATTGAGAAACAGAAAATGCCGCTATCCAACACTTAATTTTTAATCGGAACAAAACCAGACATTGTGAAATCAGCCCTTGCTATAGCACGTTATTAGCAGTTTCGAATTCTTTTTAGTAAATTTAATTATTTTATACGGGGTCGTAAATAAAATTAAACGGTTTTGTGAATGTAATTAAATTATAGTGCGTGTTAATTGTGATATTATCTGTTGCTGCAACTCGTGTTTCAGAGAACTTGAGCCCGACTCTAAAGTTACGAACATGGCCTTCTGATTGTTCCATGGAGCTCCCTGACCTTGGGTTGCTTTTATGTGAATGTTTCGAATAATAGATTAAAATTTAGTATGTAGCGTGAATTTACTTGACGGAGAATTTTCAAGACGTGTTTCATGTTTGCGCATTGTTTTAATGTTTTCTTTTTCCTTCGCGCCTTCGCATTATATAGGCTGTTCACGGTAAAGTGGGCACTTTTGAGGACCTGTTTACTTTTTCCTATCAGCCATTTTTTAAAATCCTTTATCCACCTTTTCAAATACATTTTGCGATGTAAGTAATAAACACAGTGTGTATATTCCACCGCACTCGGAAGTTAACGCAAAAATAAAATATAATTATTGATTATTATTGCAAATGAGAGGGCTTTCAAAAGTGCTCTCTTTACTGTGAGTAACCTATATATGAGTGAACGATTTTTTGTGTGTTATAGGAACAGATTGCATTTTCTTTGGTTAGCCTCGGTCTCAATTTGTCTTGAATGTCGTGGTACTGTTGCGTACTTTCCAAATTATTGTACGTGCATGGTGTGTCGTGATTGCAGTCAGAGTTGAAAATACAAACGGTATTGTGTGTGTAATATGTTTATTGACTGCTCACAGTAGAAGTTGTTGAAAGTCAGTGTGGAAAAAAAAATTAACTCTTTGACATTACCAGTAAAATTTCCATTTGTGAACTTTAATTTCGCATGTGTGTAAGAAGAAGAATACGAGAAAAATAAAGGTGGAAATATAAACTGGGATATAGTGGGTTCTTCACGGAGAACAAGTTGAATATGTAATAACGAAATTTTGAAAATGAAATATAGGTTACATGGTTTAATTTAACAACAGCGATATAAGGGGAGTTAAAGGAGAAAAAAAATAATGAAATGACCTTGTTTCCTCGGATAGTAGAAAGAAGCGCAGAGAATGTAAAGTAATGAGTGTTAATATCACAGGAAAAGTTTTTAACATTCTCTCAGCAATAGGAATCTGGCATTATGATAGATGGGGAATGGAGGAAACAGGCGCAAATTTATGCCTTCTCTAGTGTAGCGAAGCTAATACAAAAACGAAAGTCACAAGAACATTGTCGCTAGTTTGCAATGCATTGCAAGCCATCACACCACCCCTTCTCCAGATCTGGTGCTTCTCCCAAGGTCACAGTGGTATAGTAGTCAGTCTACTCGCTTCCCACCAAGGCGAACCGGGTTCGATTCCTGGCGCGGTACTCCCGTCCCCCCACCCTAGTAATCCGTCGCTTCTCCATATTCGCCTCTTTTCACCCTCACTGACGCTCCAAGACCTCGCTGTTAAGGCTCGGCTTCGCCCCTTTTGCAGAAATTCGTCTCCTTCGTGTCATGATTTCAGTTTCAGAGGTATTACTTGAAATGTTTGGTTACAGAAAATTTACAATTTACTAGTTGTTTAATACCTTTGTATCTAATTTTCACTGTGTGTTATTTCCTGCTTGCAAATAGGTAGGGACTTATTGATAAATATATACATATATTCTCGACTTTTTACAACAAGCACGTAACACACAATTAAAAAAAAACCGACAAAAATATTAAACAACTCATAAAATGTAAATTTCCTATAATCCAAAATTGTGACGCAAAAACGATGCATTTCTGCAAAAGGGGTGAAACCGAGCCTTAAGAGGAGTATGTAGCTACACGTTCAAGGTCAAGAAGCGAAGGAGCTATACAAGCGACATTAACTCGCGCTCCTAGCGCTTCATCGCTGTTACGCGCAGGGCGTGCAGTGTTTCCGTTGTGATGCTGTACTGTGCAAATTAGATCTGTAACTGTCGAACTTTATTACACGTGATGAAAGCCAATAGATTAAACTACGCCCGTATAGTCGTACTTTTCTCTTACCGTTTGAGGAACCTGTATAGGCGAGCTTTAAAAATATGATATTTGACAGTTTTCACGAATTTTTTCTACTTGGTAAAAAAAAAAAAGCGAATTTTTTTTTCTTACGTTTTCTGGCAAATACTGTTATTTCCAAAACATTTATTTACATATATACGCGTACTCTTGCAAACAACGATCTCACAGAAAAAATTTTTGTACATACTCCGGTTAAGCGCCGACCAAAACAACTTTATCTGTCCCAGAGGGTCAATTTCGCCAGAGGTTATTAAGATTTGGCTTTTCATGTGAGTATCTGGCAGTGTGAAGAATGACCTAAAAGAAATCGCAGGAATTGTGCTCCTAGCAACTCTGGGACGGCGGTAAATGTTTCGCTGTCTATGTGGAGTTTTAATGTAACAACAACAAAACAGCTAACTCCGAGGCGGCTGGAAATATGCGTCACTGCGAGAGAGAATGATAACTGAGTAGAAGGATTTGGAGGATTCGGGCGCATTGGCGTCTGGCGCAGCAGCTAGCCGTCTCCATCTTGGAATTTCCCCTTTTCCCTTAATATTTCGCTTTTTTATTTTAAAATGTCCCGTTTTTTCACTAAAAAAGCACCGATCCCCCCAGTTGCAAAAACGAGCTGCAGAAAGGCACTTTTCGATCCATCGGAAGGATTTGGGATGCTCGCTTCTCGAGGGTAGAGCAGTGGCGACCATATTGGTTGTATAGGCATAGCGTATGCCAAATTGATACACGGGATTCAGGTCTCGAACTCAGGTCCCTACACCATACCTTAACTTTTGAAATCGCATAAATCTTTATATCAGGTACGTATAAGCACTTAGACAGAAAATCACCTACAAAGTTCGTTAAAAATTATCCAAAACTCGTATTCGCACTGTGGACCCTATATCTCACTATTACACCTTTATTCTTCATCTAAAATTTGTCACACAACCTTAGCTACAAGTTTCATACACCATGTACTTATACGGGATTTATTCGAACATTTTTACTGAAGTGTCACTTAGATGGTTCTTACATGTAGACTAGTAGAATGATTATGGTGAGTTTGGGGCAAGGTTACTGGATTGCGACCTATGTTTCAAGTTGACCATCTTGGGATGTCTTCTTGCCAAAAATCTGGTAGTAGGAAAAAAAAAGGGGAGTGGGGAGGGGATTTTTTGTAAAAATAATTAAATTAATTTAGAATAAATTAATTCTGCTAATTTTTGTCGGTTAAGTAGGTTAGGGGTGGTGGGAGGTTTAACATTAAGCTGATAAGCAGACGATGGTATGAAAGAAGATGAGTGCGTTGGGGTGTGGTAAGGTGTTGAGTGCAGGGGGATCATCATGAACAGAACGCCTGGGGGAGGGGGGTGAAGGGGTGAATGTTAAGTTGAATGCNGGAAATGTAAGTTTCTTAGAATATATTTTTAAATAATATATTTTGTAATAATACATTTTTAAATAAAATTTTAATAATTTGAAATACATTTTCTATAACTTTTTTTTTTAATGTTGGGATTTTTTGGGGTTTCAAGGTCAAAGATCGCCGACTCCAACATGGCGGACAAAATGGCCGCTGGGTACCGGAATGACAGAGCATGAACAGTTCTGAGCTCCGATACCAGACGCCGATGACTCAAATCCGCCATAATCATTCTACCTAACTGGAGTGAATGTTAAGAGGTTGTCTCACCGTTTATACAGAAACTGTTCGTTTTGGTGTCATAACAGAAGCGTCGGGGTCATTACTGAAACTGTTTCATTATAGAGACATTACATTTCATGGTTCTCTGCAAATTTTTAAGCCTTACTGTTAAAAAGTGTTCCCTCGTTGTAATTAAAAGGTGAGAATAAATTAATATATACAATTTAGTATTAAGTTAATTGCTGGATAAATATGCATTAATAGTTAATTTATTATTGCCGTAATGATGGACAAGGTAATCATCTCGCTTTTGTCGCATTTTTCCATAAATCCTACTAAATTTGAATCCTAAAGAAATAAAAAAACCAATATGGTGGGTGACGCGGGCTCTTAAGGGTCGTCGCGTCGTAACTCCAACAATCGACAATCGTGTTGCGGCTGAGGGAGGGCTCGGGGTGCTTCTAGCAGAAACTGTGAATAATCCACGGGGCAATGCTGAGTACGGATTAGTTTGTTCGATGAAAGACTGAGAGAGGTTTATATTGTAAGCATATAGTTTTCTAAGTTTTACTGTACAAGATTTTGTTGATGAGTTTGTTTAAATAGAAAAATTTACTATATACACACTGCTGAGTTTTGTAACAATACTTCGTTGCAATCGTTTATCATTGTAAATAGTCTGTGGTAGTTATATTGTGAAAACATAAATTCGGTACATTATTTTGTGTCTAGTTTCGTAAACAAATTATCAAATCAAATTTAGCTTTTTTTTATAGAAAATTAAATTAAGTCTTCCATCTGATACCGAACCTGTTACCGAACCGGATTATTACAGCAGTATGGGCGTAGCTATACGTACAGGCGAAAAAAAAAATGGCCCTGGACTTGACCTTATCAAAGTTAGCAGTCCTGGAAAATAGAAGAAACAGGTAAACCGTGGGAAGATGATGGTGGATGGGG
>NQII01005734.1:45781-65787 GCA_002778355.1 Clitarchus hookeri | reverse complement strand
GGGGGGGGGGGGTGGTTTAAAGATCCCGTTTGTTTTTGTATTTTGCTTGTATCTCGTTAACGGTGGGTCGTATAAATAAACTTATTCTTAACAAAATAAAAGTTTAGAAAATTTGCTACAAGATTGTTTGTATTCATTTTTTCTCTGTTCACCACAGTTTACGAAATATCCGCCCTCAAAAATCGTTAATTTATGAAAAACTATTTTTTGCCTCACGTTATTGTCAAACGTTTGTTTCTAGTACTCCAGCCCTTCGTTTTACAAGGGAGTCTTCGGGAAAAAAGTTGTAGGTCATTAAATTTCCTTTGAAGTTATAATGTACATTTACTATTTTATCTTAAACTGGGCTAAAGTTACAGCAATTTGAAAATTTCAGGTTAAATCACCCATTTTTAAAGACAACCTCACATTGCGTTTTTAAGGGTTATTTATCGGTTTAAATAAGCTGTATTTTGTGTATTTATAAATTAATGGGATGTATTTATTTGTAAATATGAAATTAATATATATTAAGCTCATCTATGTATACTTGGTATTGCACTATGTGTATATGTGTTAGTGGATGGATACCGAGATATCCAACAAAGCAGCGCCTATTTTCTTTCATAATAATGATTTATTAGTGTCTTAGGTACCTATGTCCGTATCCTATCCGCGTTCTTGAGCCTACCAATAGCTACCTGACTCTGTCTACCTGTCCCTTCCTATCGCTAAAAATAGCAGGTGGTCGGTCCCCCATTCCCTTTTCGACTACCTGCTGCCAGTACTGCAGTTCTTCATAAACATGAGTCGAGTAACGTTTGTATTGAATGTGTTCTTTTGGTTGGATTTGTAATGTATATTTCGTGAGTGTCTTATAATGTCATCGCTCGCAATGAATAATAAGTGTTTCGTGTGCGATGGCGACATAAACAAATCCCGTGATGACCTTACAAGTGCCACGGAAAAAGGGATATCAACTCTCGTAAAAACAAGTAATGAAAGGAAGGACGGAAAGAGCTCCCAGCTAAAGGGGCTGACATCCCTCCTAATTCAAAATTCATCCCTCAAAAACTACACCAGATCCGATAGAATTGCGGCTGATTTAAAGAGACTGGCTGCATCAACATCATCTCAACCAGTTGAAACGGCGAGTTTGAGGTCTTCACTATCACAATTTCATTTCATGACTGACTGCTTTATATGTGCAAAACCATGTGATATTGATAAAGAGGCAAAGAAAAAATTTCAGAAACGAAGAACGATTTTTCAAGTTCGAACAATGGGTATACTACAAAAGTGTTTGGATGCTGGGCTTGCGAGGAAAGATAAATGGGGTGACGATGTTGTTGGTCGGTTATCCTCCATTAATGATTTAGTAGCTGAAGAGGCGGTGTACCACCAGGACTGCTATAGGACCTTTACGAGACATTTGTATATGGAAAAAAAGGAACCAAAAACTGATGACTACATTTTGAAAGGAATGGAGGAAATATATTCGTATATGGAGGGGAACGATGACTGCCAGTTTTCCATGAACGAATTGATGGCCGCAGTAACTGGTAACCAATTGGACTGGAGAACCATTAAAGCAAAACTAAATGAAAAATTTGGAGACCGTGTATTATATAAACCAGGGACCAACCTATTCAACATTCCAGTCATATGTTTTAGAGATATAGGGTACAAACTGTTGAATAATGCTTGGTATCACACAAGGGAGAAAAATGATGCTGATGAACGAATGAGGATTGTGTGGAAGTGCTGCAGATTTCATTAGGCAGGACATCCAGAGTCACATTTATGATTCTGACATGTACCCACCTGGTGATGACTTTATTAAGGACGCGGATTGTCTTCCCGCATCTCTTCTCACGTTCCTACAGGAGGTGATGAACAAGAAGACTAAAAGAGTAGAGGAAACAAGTAAGAAATGCATTGCCATTGCTCATGCGGTCACATCTGCAGTTCGACCACGGACCTTCTTGTCCTCTGTATTGAGCAGTCTCTCTCCTGCTTTACCGAAGATTCGCCTCTAAAATCTTGGTTAACCTTCTTGCAAGGTTGTGCTTCTGCTCATCTCGTCACGAAGCCCAGACTTTTGAAATGTCATGCATTGCCTATGCTAAACCAACCTTCAAACAAGGATCATTCCACCAATTTGTTTTTGATAACGCTGATTTTAACGTATGCACAATTGACGGACTGAATACTTTCCACTCAATGGGTGGAATCAGATGCGTTACCCCGGCAAGTGCTATTGAAAGAGGTTCAAGGAATACCACGATTGACTAAGATGCCCTCATCATTCGAAACTGAAAAACTGGAAGACCTTCTAAATTCAAATTTTAATGTTGTTTTTATTTTTTTTTTGTGCCACAATTATTGTAAATATTTTTACCAATTTTACTTTTAGAATTAACTTTTTTGTAAATAAATTAAATTATTATAAATGGTTGTTATCATTTAATCACCTTCTTCCCAGGTTTTATAACTACCAATACACCACATAAGCTTAAGGAAAACGATGAATAACCTTTCAAAACGGGAAAGTGCTATAAAGGGTTGCCTTTGAAAATGGGCGATTTAACATGAAATTTTTAAATTGCTGTAACTTTGGCTCAGTTGAAGATAAAATAGTAAATGTCTATCATTTCAAAGGAAATTTAATGCCCTACAACTTTTTTCCCGAAGACTCCCCTGTAAAACGAAGGGCTGGAGTGCTAGAAACAAACGTTTGACGAAAAACGTGAGGCAAAAAATTGTTTTTCATAAATTAACGATTTTTTGCGGGCGGATATCTCGTAAACTGTGGTGAATAGAGAAACAATGAATATAAACAATATTGTAGTAACTTTTATAAGCTTTTATTGTATTAAGAATAATTTTATTTGTACGACCCACCGTTAACGAGATACAAGCAAAAAATTAAAAAACGGGACCTTTAAACCCCTCCCCCATACCCACTTCCGGCAGGGCTAGAATACAGGACTTTTAGTATGTTTACCTCCTAACTACTCCAAACACATTCCAGAAGAAAAAAATTCTACCATCTTCCATGACCTCTAAAACCCTTCGTTGTCTGGGCTATTATATACCGGCTGCGTGTGTTATGCTTAAAGAAACTTTTACATTATTTTACACGAAAATGCACTACTGTGGAAAATGTGGATCGGAAACAAAAATCAAAGCATTAATTTTATTGAGACCAACAGTTCGTGTCGCAGAGCTTGTTATATTGGTCTCGTTGGTTCCACTGCAATGGAGAAAGTCGTACAGTAACGAACTTCCTCAGATAAACTCGATAGTCATGTGCGATATGCAAGTAGAATGCAAACGATGATATAGCCAATACGACTGGAAACAGAGAAACCACCAAACAACAGTTTACATAATAAAATACAGTGTGAAGATAGCACTGTGTACGGCGTGTTTTATAGACTATTTATTCGGTGTTTGAAAATTATATTTTTGTTTGCTAGTATTGGCATCTCGATGGCATGTCTAGTCAGGCTTATTCATATTGCCATTCTGTGTATTATCTTTACAAACTCCCCACGTAATCTTACTCGATGGTCGTGTAATATCTAATTTTTTTTGTTTTATGTTATTGTAGTACAGTGTTGGGTTAAATTATGTCAAAAATCAATTGAAATTCAGTTAGCGAAGAGTTTATTTACGGTTGATTTTCCTTTCACCATGAAGAGCTGTAAGTCTTGCACTGTGCATGCCTAATTTTTATCCACTCTTTTCTATTTTGGAACGTTTCTTTACGAACCCATGTCACTTGCTGAGATTCAGTTGGACTGACTTTAATTATGAGGCGCCTTGTTTAAATATATAAGAGAGAACATATTGAACGGCTATTCTAGTTTATGCTCTCGTTTCCCAGTGTTGAAATTAAAATAATTAATTGAAGTGAACTGTTTTATTTACTTGCATATATTTGCGATATCGTGGCAGTGTTTCAAAATTCGTACCACAATAACGTGTTTATTTGTTCCTACCGTTTTGAATTAAAGTTCTCGAATTTTTCATTGCCCTAGAACCTTAAATAATTTTGCCGGCAGGAGTTTTAAGCCGGTATCAATAAAAGTGTAAGAGTAAGTAGAAACATAAAATGTTAGCAACATTTGCCCTGGTTTCGGCTTCAGTAACTCCTTTGTGGGTGTTGTGAAAGAGAAATGTCACCAAAAGTTTGACTTTGTAGTTTTAATCTACTTGAAACATGAATTGGTAGAAGAAGTTGAAGAAATAGAAGTAATATTTGGATAATATTTTATCAGTTTCATTACACAGTACACGCGTTGTCCCTCCCGTTCTAAAACATCTACATCCTTTTCTAATTTTTCTCACCCCTGTTCCTAACTCTGCAAGGCGACTGGTCAGAGGGCGGATTGTCTCCTGCCTGTTAATGATGGCGCAGCGGCCTTGTTAATAGGAAGACGCCCAGCTTATTTTATCGGAGAGAAGCATCGAGACTCCCTTGTATGTGGTTGTTGGAAATGCGGGAGGTTTAAGAAGTAATATGGAGGGTATTGAAGGCGCTGTTAATATTAAGCTGGCAGTGGCTATTAAGGTGGTGGTGTCCTTACCACATTGGTGTTTCTGTATCTTTGTAACTTACTGTTAACGTTTAATATCAAAATTTTAACGTTATTATATACAGAACAACGTTACAGAAATCCTGAAACTAGAATGGCCTGATTTGCAGTCTGTATTTTCTCATGTGAAACTTAGAAAGGATAAATAATGCAACAAAAAAAAACACGGGGGGAAATTTTGTGGATTTGTGTCTCTTTCCCTTTGCCTTGACAGTCCTCGTTTTCAAATGTTTGATCTGAAAAGTAAGCTACAGCGAAACAAAAGTAAATAAAACATGGAAATGATACTGCCACCTTAAGATGATGTCTCCGGTCTAGGCTAATGAGGAGGGCAGTTCTTTTCAGTGGAGTTACTTTAATTTCCTGTCTCACTGCCGAACATCCCCCTTAAATCATTTTTGAGAATGAATTTAGAAGACGAAATACGACCATTAAATTTTTCCATCGGATAAATTTGGTCTAGTAATCTTAAATATGTTTGAAAATTTGCCACACTGCCAAAGTTTAATTGAGGGACCTAGTCTGGCTTTTAGTTGTCATAATTTTCAAAGCGTGATACCGCTAGCATGCAGCCAATTACGAAAATGAATGATAAGAGATTGTATTTTCATTTATAACCTAAATTTTAAATTTGTTCATCTTAGTAATTTGTTGCGTGATGATGCATTTGCTTTGTTACTACTGTTGTTTAATGTGCGCTTCCAACAACACTCAGGTCAGTTTTTGATGCAAACGATTCTGATTGACTAAACTCAAAAAAATTTAGAACTGGTCCAGTATATAAAATGTTTCTTGGGAACTGGAGCCATCCAGTTTTTTTTTTCGGGCAAAATTGGTTTGGGTGACAATGTTCAGATTACGTTACAGGCTTCCAACTTCCTTTGAACAACTTAGTTTGAAGCAGTCGAGAGGAATAATTTTGGCAGTGTGGCAGTAGCTTTAGAGCGGTACTTCGGAAAACTTAATGCCCGAAGCCACAAGTGCCGAGAGCTGAGACAGGTTTGCAGATCTACAACGACTCCTGCGCAAGGCGAAGCAAAGAGGGTTCGCCATCGCAAACGTGCCAACGTCACAAGACCCGCGTCGCTTATGACATTTTGCTACACGAGCGCAGTGTCTGCGTCGACAGTGAAAACTGTTGCGAACTTACCGCAGGGCCGGGACAGACTGGAGTGGTACCTGTATCAGTTGGAAGCTGTGCTGGATCCAGACCTGAGATTTTTGGGATGGAAAAAAAATTGAGGAAGGGCGCTGCCAGGAGGTCTGAGGTGTGGAACATCTCTCGGGAAAGGTTCAACTTGAAATCTTAGCACTGGCTTGTTAAGTTTATCAAGGGCTTCTGGAAGTAAGATTTTACATTACAGTTTAACATTGAGGCAAATTTAACATTTCTCACTCATTGATAATTTTTTTCCTTCCTTGCATTTATCTTATCCGATGGTTCTTCACTCCTGCAGACTCTCAACCTCCCCTGTAATAATTAACTCGTATAAATTATAATAATTTCCTTTTTTTTAATGCAGGTTCAAGGGGTTTTTGGCTGTGAGGGCCTCGGTGAGATTTCCAAACTCCCAGTCCTGACCTATTGGCCCCTGCACTGAGATAAAGGTTTGTTTGAGCCAACAGTACTTGTATGTGGCGAAACAAGTGTGTACAGTTGAATCAAACAAATATTTTGTTGCCAGGCAGATTTTGTTTGGACGTCGAGACTGTTGGGTCAGTTAAAGTGTATATTTTGTTGGCTGAACTAAGTCTGTTTTATTGCATTTCAGATTTTGTTTAGTCGGCTGAAATATTTTGTTAGAGCAACTACTTATTTGTCTGGCCGTGTACAAAGAAGTGTTTTGTTGGCTCAACCTTTCTCTCAGTATGGCCATGGCGCAACGTGACAACGAGCAAACTAATTTGCCATCTTAAGTAGTTAGCCAAAGTGATGGAATTTCTCTCGATTTACGGTATCTCAATGTAATGCAAAGATCGTAAGTAAACTATAAGCATTACACATCGATTTTGTTACATTTTCGAACAGCGATACGTGAGTTGTTCTTTTGTCTTCCACGATAATCTCATATTACACCACAAGTAATGATTTTTACAAAAAGATAAATACGAAGCAAAGCTATTTACATTGTATTCGAGTTGAGTAATAGATATCTGCAGCAATACCTGCACTATACGCGTACCTTTTATCAGTTAAGTAAAAAGTACACACAGTTTTTATTTAATTACTGAACGAGAGCTGACGTGTGTACTAATTATTGAATTTTTGAGTAACAGTATACTAAGAGTAATCGATTCGTTTTACGAATGTTTTAGTTGTAAAAATAATAAAGTTCGCTACGTATATTTTATGTAATATTTTCCTGAAAACTCCGTATGAATCGCAGTTTATCTATGTGAAGTGCCATGCTTCCAAATTAAGAACGAGCTCGTGCACCGAACTATTACAAAAATTTTTGATCTGTTCTGTTGGAAAATAAACACTTTACCTCTTACTTACTAATTGGTTTTTACAATTTTAACAGATATTTGTGTTGAGTTTGTTGTGGTTTATTTATTATTTTCATGTTCTCGTTTCCCTCCCCCCCCCCTTTTTTTTTTTTTTTTTCGAATCTTTCTCGTACGTAACTTTACAAATAATATTTCTGAAACTCTTGGAATAAACCACTTGTACTGTTTCTGTTTGCCGAATTTCGTTGCAAATCCAACGCCATCGTACAGTTTTATGGTGAAGCGAAAATTGGCACTCACAGTGATGATCAATCACAGTTATAAACGCGCAATATGCACTAAATAACGTAGGCGATTAATTCATGTGTCAGTGTTAAGTGTAAAAGTAATAAATTTCGGTTCTTATTTTAAAAAATAATGTTTACTTGTAACTTTTGTGAACGTGTCCGAGTTATTGTACCGATTACCGTAATACGAGTGACTGACTGTTTTGTTTTGTCGGTTGTAATCTTGTTTTGTTATTTAGTGGCGTACTCAGACTGGGAACTTATATCGCAACTGTTATTTAATGTGTTATAACCTCTCTCCAATGTTGTTTCAATATTTCTATAAACTTTTGTATGCACGACTCCGTCTGCCTTGCACTAGTAATAAGGTTTTCGAAGCAAATATTTTAATTTATCCACGTTGGCTATTGTTTTGTTTATTGGGCCTAACAATATTATAGTAATTTCTAGTGGATCTGTGAAAGTTGGTTTAAATGTTTGTGTAGGAGGTATACTGANCCCCCCCCCCCCTCACACCTTCATGACAGTACATCAACCCCTTTTTCCCCGCTCTTTATTCGCCGGCCTTAAACCCTGTTATTACGTTTTGGTTAATAAAAAAAATTATCGATGGCCTGTCATCTAATTTACTCGAGGCTTTTTTTTCTTTCCTTTTTTAATGCTGAGTTTCATTGGTACTTTTTTCAAATTATTGCCTATTTGGCGGTGTTCGCTTTCAAATCGCGTTCACTTTGTGACTTGGCTATTTTGCTGTTTTCGCAATTTGATACGTGTATTTTGGAATACGGTTCAAAATTTTCCAGCGAATTTGCTATTTAAGAAGTCAGCGTGACAGCCTGGCTAGAAAATTATACCGATGTTCCACTACGGATAGAAAATCGAATAATGAGTTATGCACGGTGTATTAGTTGATAATTTACGAAGGCCTACTGCATCAAGGAATGGCAAAAAATACGAAAGGTGCTTGCATGATCAAGCGTCGACATTCCCTTATCCTTCAGTAGGGTACCTCGATGATTNGGGGGGGGGGGGTTCTTTGCTATAACTGCGAAAAAAAAAAGTTTTCGTCTTGGTTATATAAAAGCAGTCCAGTTGTAACTCGATTAATTTTAGAATTTTGGAATTATTTTGCATGGAGCAAGAGATGACGAATTTTATTTCATCTTAACTTACATTTGAGCTGTAAATCGAAATTTGGGTTAAACCTACGGAAAAAAAAGGAAATATGCGCGCACAGGATACTACAAACTGACGCCCTCAGCCAACAGAAGACTGTCGCCGAGTTCCATTGAGTTAGCATTCCGTTTTTCGTAATTTGCGTTTTAAATTTTGTAATGTTTTAATTGGGACATTGCGACATATTAGCATGCAACGTTGCTGTTTTTTATACACCACGACTACGATGATAATACATAAATGCAAAATAATTACTCGAAAACAAAAAGCTGGAAATTATTATACATGACCCCTTCCCCCTAGTAAAATAAACCACATATACTCGTAAAGTCGTGTTTACATCAATGTTTATCATCGGAAGTTGCCGCCTAGTGAGGGGTGTTTATGTATAATTCACCAGACTCGAAAGTAAATGTCTAAGGCTACAATAAAATATATTTATTGACTATTATTCCAAATGAGAGGACTTAAAAAAGTGCTCCTATTTTCTCCTTGTTTTTATTTATAGTAGTTATAAATGTGAAATGTTATAATTTATAAATAAAAATTAGTGCAAGTTAAGTTTAATAGAATATAAGGTATTTTTATGGTAGCACAAGTATAAAATGCTTTCGATACAAGAAACAATCAAGCACATCATACATGGGGTGATATTTCAAAGGTCTGATTAAAAAAGAGCGAACAGACCGTGAATAGACTATAACAAAAAAGTGTAAATCGGAGCACGGCTTGTGTATGGTCCGCGCGTATCAACTATTTACTCCCCCGCACATTTTTTTTTTTTTCCAACAAGAATTACAACTCGCTCCACTCTCTTCCCTCGCGTACTTCCCCGCGAGGTTTGTGGCTCTCCCAGGATCAGGGGCGGTGCAGAGGATGTGACTCGCATCCCCTACCGGGCGCGGCGGTGCAGCCCTAATGAGATAACACCCTCGGTCCCTTGCCACCTCCCTCGATGGATCCCCTCATTCGCGGTAATTACATCGGGCGGCCGCACATCCCGGCACCGCGCTGCTGAATCATTGATGCCGGCTGTGACGTTGCCGGCCGGCTCCGCACTCCGCCGGGCGTCGCGTTATTCTCCCCCGACTTCCCGGCCGTCGAGCTTTCGCAAGGAAGGTTTTGGGTCGAGACGCCCCCACGCTCCGCCAATAAGGCTGCTTATCACAGGAAAATGCATTATTAAATTTTTTCTGCTAAATACTTTTTAACTCGTAGACGTTTTTAGGCTGCTTGCTGTTAATTTAGCACTTTAGAAATCAGTCTTTGAAAAATGCCACTGCCCCTACGTGCCGGAAATACCGACTGGCATCCGGCCAGTTAAGTTGGTAACGACGGAGTGAAAGTAGTTCCATGTCTTAACATTGAGTTGAAAGTGCTAGGTAAACATTTGTGAATACTGAAATAATTAATTTTTCTTTCCAGTTTTTTTTTCAGTTCGTGTAAGTATAATAATATACCAATTTTTAAAATATCTACTTTTAAAATTATTTTATTTATTTATCGTATGGCAATTTAGACACTTATAAAAGGAACAATACATAGACATTAAAAATATTACAAACTTTAAGAGTAATTTCATGGTTTGACTTGGCCGACGCATAAATAAAGTGACCAAGGGTTTTTAGAATGCACGAATAATAAAAACTAACTCACCTACCGAAAAGAGATAACTCACATTGAAATAATTTACCATGACTTATATAAAGATATATTTAAGATAATTATATCAACTGTTTTTTGCAATATCTAAAAATTGCTTATAATCAGGAAAATGTTTGCATGGTTTTGATTTGTAGCTGGAAAAAATTTGCTATGCATACCTTTAAATGAATTAAGATATGACCTGTCAGTCACCTTTTTTAAATTTTCTGTAAATGTTTTCGTTCACTGGTACATCTCAAAAACACAAAATTGTGATTTTGACATGCCATAATGTATAAAATGCGTGACTTAAAATTATTTTATGCGAGGAAAAATTACCTACAAGTAATGTCTACAAGTTGGAGTTTTCAAAAAAATATAAAATAATAGATTTTTTTTTGGTGAAGAGGACTGTTGTTTCTTTAGCGTTTTTCAAGCCCCACAAACAGAGGGGCGCCGAGAGCCACGTTGCTGCCCATATAAAATGCCTTATCGCCTCTGCGCTCGAAGTCTTGAACTGGGCGTATCGCGTGGGACTTTCCACGAGCGGCCGTGCCGTTTTGCGGTGCAGGAAAAAAAAAAATATAAAACACGGTCTTTGTTTTTAAAGTTTCCGTGTCGAAGTTTCCTATGTTTGGATACTACAGGTTTGTAACAACTCTGACGTAATAATTTTGTTCTTTGGAAATGGAGCATTGACTGAAAACCCGTCAAATATGTGCATTTGTTAAGTAAACCATTTTCAGAATTACGTGACACGTAAATAACAACTGTTCTGCGGACGAGGGTCGCTCGTGTTGTCGCTAGGTCTTGCATTAACTTGTCGGGTAAAATACCAGTATTTATTCTCGTGGCACAACTTTGGTTTGCTCTATATTTGGGCCACAGTAGTTTGGAAACATCCTGCGCGAAAAGCGAAATGACGGCAAACATTAAACCGAATTTCTAATCACATACAACAACTGAAATGTTGGTGCATTTCAAATAGTGCTGTATGCAACATATTTCACGGCAAAAGTAAAATCGCTGATAATTATTCATTTTGCTTACGTGAATAGGAATCATATCCTGTACTTCATAATAGTTTTGAAGACGCCGCTAAGGTGTTAAACTCGTTTGGAAATGAGGGCCGCGGTGGTGTAGTGATTAAGAGTGATTAGACTACTCGCCTCTCACGTAGGCGAACCGGGTTCGATTCCCGGCGGGTTCGCCCCGGGATCTTCGCATGTGGGTATCATGCCGGACGATGCCGCTGGTTGGCGGGTTTTCTCAAGGATCTCCCGTTTCCCCCGCACCTTCATTCCCGGCGCTGCTCCACACTCGTCTCGCTTCGCCCTCATAGGCTCTCAAGACCGCTATGTTAAGAGCCGCCCAAATCTCTTCACTCACTGACTGACTCGTTTGTAGATGACCAACTTAATAAATAAGAGTTTTTGATTTGCGTTATTTAAGGGCACTGCCTACTGGCTGCCAGTTGCGAAATTTTAATAGGAAATCGCGTGTTAAGGAAATTTCGCCTCACTGCGTGAGTTTTAAAGGCAGGCGTTTCAAACAAAACTTATTTTTCTCGAATATTTTTGGGAGAAGACTTCTACGAGCATATATTTTCAATATGGATAAGCAGTATGTACTTTTTTGTAAATCATACATTTTAAAAATTCCATGCAAACAGACCATGCATGTTATGTAAACATTTCCGCTGTAGGAAACTTTCTCCTAAACAATTCGTGAAAAATACATTTGTTTGAAACGCCTATCTTTAAAATTAACGCACCGAGGCTAAATTTCCTTAGCATGGGTTTTCCTATTTATAATTCCCAGCTGCCAGCCTGTAATCAGTGCCTTCAAGGAGTAGACAGACTGAGAAATACGGCGCACGGCAAGCTCAGCCGGGCACAACGCAACAGATTTGTTTTTAGTAGAGAGCTGAAGATGACACGCCGATGAGGAGAACTGCATGTGTGGCGTTCACGTTCTGCACAGCGTTCAATGGTTTTCGTGCCAATACCGATACTATTATTATTTACCGAACGAATTTCTTACGAAACAACGAAGTGTTTGGATTATATAATTGTGTCGCCAGCTTCGTTCTCGTAAGTTGTTTCGCCAGCAGCACCAGACATATTGAGAATGCAAGCTTTATTACTCCACCTGTATTTCTCCTAACTTATGGAGCAGTTGGATATCAGGAAAGTGGATTAGAAATGTGAAAAGGAAACCAGACAGCGTGTCCATCCACAGGAAAAAGTCAGGGAATTCCAAAATAGAATTTCAGTGGACATCCTCCAAGAACAACAGTTGGTTACAACTAAACGAATTAGGAAAATTAAATTTATGGCCATAACAATTTTACGTGTCCTGTAAATATTTATTTACAGTGAAAGTTAGTGACCAGGTACGGCGATGGGTAATGCTGGAGCGATTATGTTGCACGAAACTTTGATAGTTAGTGTGATGACATATGCACTTACGCTGTAAGAGTGCAGCTGTCGCCCTTTGTGTGGTGCATATAAACCGCCCAAGATCTGTACATGTTATTAAACGCTTGCCAGGCAATATTGACTGGTAGTAATCTCGGGAAGTTTTAAGAGAGACTGGGTAATAGGGCTGAAAGAGGCATGTCATCAAGAGGAAAACGAATTGATCGTCAAACAGGCACGAACCCAGCGGTAACCCTTATCCACCATGTGGCAGCTTTTGTAGCACCGCATCTCTACCAGAAGCATTTGCATTTGCCTAGCGCAGGCAAATCTGCGATCCAGACGACGTTCCTGTGTTCTGCTATAACCAGTGGAACACTTTGACTCTAATTCATGATAACCTACACAGACTAAACACAGTGAAGTGTATCGATGCATAAGTGTAATAACAGCACAAGTGAAAAGATAAATGATTATTAATCTCTTTTGCAAGCTTCATCCAACGGTACTATTAAATACAGAAATAACAATATATATGTATATATATATATATATATATATACATAATACACGCACGCGCACACACACGCTCAATTACGAAAATTATTTTTTTTCTTTTATTACGAGAAATAATCAGTTTCGTAAAATTTCAATCATAATAATCCTCCCCTTATCCAACTTCAGCACAATAATTTTCCCTTATTCTCTGATAAATTGCGTTGCGGCTGGAATCAATGACATGTAGAAAAATATATAACGGTATCTTAGGGAAATGTGCAATAAAAAAAAACCTGCTGGTCGGACCAAAACTTATTGGTGTGCAACTATAAAAGAGAGAACTTACTGTGCTGTGCAAACGAAGGTAGCAGTATTTAAAAAATGACGTTTAACATATTAACCCTTTCAGAACAACTTTAATTTACTGTTTCAGGTGTTGAAAACAAAACAAAAAAAAAATATGATGCGTGCCGTACTTAAGTCGACACAACACTTGTTTCGTTGTCATAGCCAATGAGCTGTAGGCTATATTTCCAGCTACAGTAATAATATTAACCAATTATGACCTAGGCCAGTAAATTTGTCTAAGAGTTATTTGCCCACAGGTAAGATAATCGGTCATTGAGGTTCGTAGCGTGCAGCACAGACGAAAAATTACGCGCACGTGCGTAATGAACACGATTGTGTGCACTGCGTCTGAATGTGTTTACGCAAGGAACAGCGTCCAAAGACTTCGGGCAACGTGCGCACTGTTATTAACTGAACCAAACCCAAAATTAGAAACGAGGAGGAACATAAAATGAAAAGGGAAACTGCGGCTAAAAAATAACGGTGCGTACCAGCAATCAGTCTTGTATCACTCAATATTAAAAACGGTCTGCTCAAAACTCAAAATGAAATGTAAATTACCAGCAAGACACTAATGTGCACAACTCTGTGTGTAAAACGCGGAATTACCATTAATAAGAACACACTGCTAAAGAAGCCGGCAAAATTCTCTGCCCAAAATTGTCATGATAAAATAAAGACTGCATACCTTCGTGTGCGGCCCTGCGGAGTACGTAAAAAAAAAAAAAAAACACACACACACAGAGAGCTATTCACCGTAAAGTGAGGACTTTTGAAAGCCCTCTCATTTGTAATAATAGCCAATACATATATTTTATTTTAGCCTTAGACGTAAACTTCCGAGTGCTGTGGAATATAAACACTGTGTTTATTACTTACGTGGCAATATTTATTAAAAAAGGTGAATAAAGGATACGAAATGGCTGAAAGAAAAAAGTAAGTACGGCCTAAAAAGTGTTAAATTTACCGTGAACAGCCTATAGCAAACTGTAGACGCCGACCAGGTGAATAGATAGTAGCATAGTACGACCACCCCGCAAGAGTGAGCGACGCACGAGCGCCAGACGTCTGTATATTCACAATATTTCTTTCGCCTCCTCTTCCAGTTCGACGCACTCCCCCTGAAGTCACAGCGCTTAGTCCACGAACAGCATGCCAGCGAAAGGGTCGATGCAAAATCACTCGATAAGTCTCAAAATTAATTGAGGCCTAGCTCAGTCTTTGTATTCGGAACAGGCAGCACGCAGTGATGATTGGGCGCCAGATTACACTCAAATGCCAAACAACTTTTGCACCCACTTATATCTGCACATTAAACAGGTCATGATAGTTCATATACAAATAAATCAATGTGCGTACGCCACGTTACACTGCAATTGACACCTCAAAACCATTGTTTTCACTTGCGGTGTTGTTAGCAGAGAAAAATATGGACTGCTACGGACTGGCGACATATTACCTTCAGCAAAAATTGATGTTTTTTTTTTGGAGGATTGATAACCACCATGCCAGAGATATAGGACCGCAACTACTGGCGTGAAGATCTGGAGAACCATTGCAAATGATAGTCGTTTGCCATTGGTGATGACTTAATGTCCATAATCGAATGTCCAGCAAGGTTACACTTGTCAGCATATAGTCTTGATTTCTAGAAGATTCTACCTCATGTTTCTATACTTTCGTAGCCCGCCGTGTCACCTGGTTTGTCAGCCAACAAACATTTGTGGGATCAGATGGGTTGCCGGCTTCAACTTCGAATTTCTCATGATTTGTAGCAAAATTGCAACAACGGTGTGTAAATATTTCGGAGGTTTACATACGGTGTTCTATTCCACACTTAGTCGTATCGACGCATAAACTGTACATAAAACAGCAGAAAAGACAACGTGTTTTCGTAGCTGACCAATAATAGCATTTCATTTAGTTATCGAAATCGTATAGCGAGTGTTATATGGCCTACAACTTGTGGGATTAAAACGAAAGAACAATGGTTTGTGGCCAATAAAGTTTTATCACATCATGTATACCCAGTTCTGATACTCCCTCCAAACACCCTAATTTCAACACAGTTGAAATTATAAGAGTCGCAGGCCGAACGTTGAGTAAGGAAAACGAACGTTTCTTCCAAACTCAGTGGCGTTAAAAAATGCGAATGAACCCGTAATAAGCGCTTTTGGCGTTTGAGGCGATTTCGGTTTTCAAACTTTTTGAAAAGGAAAAAAAAAAGCCTGAACATAGAGTCTGTACACTGGTTGTGATGTAAAGGTTATCCAAGTGGAGCAAATATAGATTAATTCAGGTTGTGTTGATGGTAATGCAAAAAATTATTTGTTAAGCAACTGCAATCGAAGAGCAGTGTGTTTTTTTAGATAAATAATATTGTTCAGTAAACGTTGGATTAGTATGTCAATGAAATGTTCGGACTATTAAAAAGTATTTGACTAAACTTTTGCAACAAGTATAGTCTATTTGAGGTATCTTTACACTTTCTATATCAAACCTTTGAAAAATCATCCAGTGTATGACGCTAGTTGTGTTCTAAATATATCATGTGTTTTTTATACTTCTGAAATATCATAAAAGTGTATTATTTTCCTTTAAATTACGCATTTACTTCTATTTTAACTATTATTTCAGTTATAGTTGACTTTAATAAAAACAGCTAGAAAATAGGTATATTGGTAATGCCTAGTAAGAAATAGTTATAATGCAAAATATTATGAAACTGAGTGCGCACGAATGCTGCGCGTCGTCCCTTTAGTGTAATTTTCTAGACTTGGTTGAGCTTTGTTTGCAGGAGGTGGAGAAATAACCTAAATGTAGAACTTAAGCGCGGTTTCAGAAAAAATTTAAGTATTTTCAAATGTGTGTTTTGTTAAGTGTACGTATTAATTTTTCCTGTTAGGACGACTGATATTCTACAGACTTTTTTTTCAGTTATTTGTACTAATTTGTGTCGCGGACTGTTGCTAGAACATCTTAAATTCCCATTATTCTCAAAAGTCCCACGCTACATCAATTAACCGGGTGGGATCCATACGTGTGAATATATTATTTATAAAGTTCAAAACAAACCATACATCTTAGTGACGACTAAAATATGGTCGGCGAGGGTGTACATGTTTTACACAAACTATAACGGTAACGTAATTCCATTATTTCATTTCGTTAAAAAAATTGCTAAGAAAACTTTTATATTGTTCACATTATTGAAATATGGCGAGTATAATGTGTATTTCTCATTTCTTGTTATTAGTAGCTCAATTATTCAGTTTAAACTGATCCAGGGCTTCGTCGCCATGCCTACGCTCACAGAAAGCGGTAACCTGAAATTCAAACAGCAGACGAAAGGTCGACCCTACAACTGTGGGGGTTTCTAGGAAGGCAAACCGGCAGACAGGCGCTGATAAAGCCACCTAACACTTCCAGTGCTGCCCGCTGCAGAGGACGCGTACATGGCGTGAGTAAATTTATGACTAGCATTTGTGCGCCGCAGGAAAACAACGTCCGGTGAAGGATGGTCCTGTTGCCCGTGCAGCGATTTGTGGACGAGGCCACGCACTGCACTCGAGAATCTCGCCGGTGTCTTACCAAACACGCAGTCTCCCAGGATTGCTCTCCAGAAACTTTGCTGGCGGTCTCTAGGAACGCGATGTCCAGATCCTACATAAATGATTTATAAACACGTGTATATTACGTAGGTATTTAATATTTGCCTATGCACGTGTGTATATTTATATGCGTGCATGTGTGTCATATGCCATTTAATGAAAAAAAACTGAAGGTTACAAACCTGGAACATTTTTATTTCTGGCATACGCACGCTTTTCTCAGTTATCCAGATGTACTATTCATGTGCTGATATACAGCAACGCTGGTTGGTGGTAGGAAATTGCTAGTAGACAGACGTTTTTGTATGGTTCCCAGACGAGCCGACTTCATAAGATTAGAATTTCATGAAAACACAATTGATTTGTAATGAAAGGTGTATGATCGAAAGTTAAGTACAGTAGCTATAAAATAATGAAGCTAATATTTGCAATTTTAATTACGATGTCTTTTGTCATTAAATTATCACGTCATAATCAATGAGTTTCAAAGTTATAAATTCTCAGTAATATTTTCCATGTAAAGAAATTTTAGTATATTTGTAGGCTATTTGCACTGTTATCCTTAAATCTGACAACATTCTTTTGAATACCTGCAAAACATTTTTTTCTCTTAATACCGGATAATGCTAGGTTTTGTAATGCATAATACTAGGGTTTTAAAGCCCATTTTCTTTTTAAAGGAGAGTCATTCATAACTCTGTCTGTGATAATAGTTGCAGTTGTTTTGCAAAACGTTTCTTTTGTGAAATTTTGACTAGATCTGTTTCAAAATCCTACGTTGTAACGAAAGGCCTACGAAAAAATTTCGTGTATTTGAAATATGTTTTTGGGTTCCGTGCAACAAAATATTTTTGCGAAATCTGAAATTAATTAAAAAATATGCTTGAAAAAACAATTGAATTAATTAGGCTCTAAACGAATAAATTTTATTAAACTAAAGAATTGAACTTTTTTTCGATTTTTTTTCGTTTTAACTATATTCACTTAAATCATTTCTTTTTTTCTGCTCTTTCGCGTTCCTGTTATCGGAAGCACATTTATTCGTATGCGGGTTCGGGTGACAGTAGTAATTGTTTTTATTGGCTGTTTGAATCGCCAAATCTTGACAATTTCCTTCCGTTTGTTTTGTGTAAAATTTTTTATTTATGTGTTTGCTAGTCGTTTCAGACATTTATTTTTGTCACAGTTATACTGTGACGCAGACAAAATTAACTTAATGCAAAATATTTCAGCGTTGGATAGTCGCCATTTGATTATATACTTTATACACATGCTCATAACAAGCTTTAATTTTTGAACCATACAGCCAAATACAAATTTTTCTGTTGCTACTGAGACCTAACAAAATTCCTTTCGAAATTAGCATTTTTATCGAAATCTGTAAAATGTAAATGCATTTTATTAAGACCTTCAATTATTTTATTCGAATCAATTCGAAGATGTATCAAACTGAACATCTGTCACTAATAACAAGTTTTCTTTATGGTAAGCGTAACAATTTTTTTGTGACCAACGTCCTAGAACTAGTGCTGGGAATTATTTTTTAAGACATTCTAAATCTTTTACGAATGCGATATTTTTGAGTCTGATGTTTTAAATCTTAGAATTTGATAATAGTTATAACATGCTAGCTATAAAATGTTAGTACATGCACGTTCTTATACAATTTAAAAATAATAGCGCAATGTTTGTCAGCGATTCTTTACGGTTGAGAGAAAAACAGTTATTTAATTATTTTTATTAAACCAAATAAATTTTAAATAATTTTTAGACTTAATTCATACACAGTTACACATAACTGCATCATAATTTTTTTTTAAACAACTGCTTTACTGCGTTCTCTGAGCTTGAATGACATCGATTTACTCATTAAGTCAGTTTGTAATTTAATAAAATTACTCAAAAAGTGTATTTTAGAACGAGTTCACGAATTATGCCGGTAAATTCAAGTTCTTGTGGGATTGTTTTTCATAAACGAGTTGTTTGTACGAATCACAGACGTTCACCAGTTCAATACTTGTATTATTTAAGCTCTCCGGCGAACAGCAGATGTTGCGTCGGTCACGGAAAACTTTCGTGCGAACGGAAGGCTGACTCACTTGGTTAGTAATTGGCCTCACACCACTGAGTCCACGGTTCTATCTCAGGCCCCGCATGCGAGAAATTTTCGGACCGGTGGTGGGGTAGGGGCTCTCATGTGAGGGGTGAGGGGATTTTCTCAGAGCTCTCCCGTTTATTTCCCCGTCTTCATTCCGCTGCTTCTACATCCCCATCTCGCCTCGACCATTCCTCTACTCGACCATTCCTCTACTCGACCATTCTTCATGGTTGGTCGCAGGGTCAGATATGTTCCTCGGGTGGGGCAGCTGGTCTCTTTTAGCGCCAGCCCTCTCACATCCATACATGACCTTTCCCGCCTCGCGCGGGAGGGGCCGCGGTGGTGTAGTTGTCAGACTACTCGCCTCCCACCTAGACGAACCGGGTACGGTCGCCGGCGGGGTCGCTCCCGGATTTTCGCATGCGTGAATCGTGCCAGACGATGCAGCTGGTAGGCGGGTTTTCTCGGGGATCTTCCGTTTCCCCCGCCCTTGCATTCCGGCGCCGCACCATACTCGCGTCACTTCACCCTCATCGGCTCTCAAAACCTCGGATGTTAAGAACCGCGCAAATCTCTCCACTCCACTCAGGCGGAACCAGGTGTGGATTTTCATTTCCTAGTACTAAATGAAAACAAACGAAATACAGTAGGTATAATCATTAAGTTACATGGTAGATTTCAAATAAATGTGTGCTGTTGTAGCGGTTTTTTTTTTACTCTCGTTACTCTGAGGCGATAACTAACCCCACAACAAAAGAACGATGGAATGTCGCTCAACCCAGGCAAGACAGACAAATCTTGGCATGCAGCGGAGAAAACTGCAGGTGATGACGTTGGCTCGAGTAATACGGAGCTGTGAAATACAGCCTGCAGGTCGTTGGACTCACGTG
>NQII01005734.1:7784-34419 GCA_002778355.1 Clitarchus hookeri | reverse complement strand
GAGCTGACAGTTTGAGTTCGGAGGATTGTGCGACCTTAGGCGACAGGTGTAGAAGACAGGGAAGTGACGAGTGGTGACGAGAAGTCTGCGGACTGCGAGCATAGGTACAGTGGAGAGTGAGGCTGCCGGGCGGGGCTATTGAACCGCATGCGCGAGTATAAGATATTTGGAATGATGGCAATAGACAGATTGAAAATGTGTAAACAGTGAGTGTAAATTAAGCTACTGTAACTATTATAGATACATCGATAAGGACTTTAATCAGAATTTAGATCTACATTAAATATTGCGCTCACTGAGAAAAACAATATTAGTAGTTGAGATATATACTTTAATGCTGTAAATAACAGCTGTGTGAATAAATTAAAAATAACATTTTGTTCTTTTATTTTTATTGAGACTTCCATCCCTCACGAACACTGATGCGCCTTTCTGGCTTCTTGTATTAGTGTATTTTAACCAGTACACCATACGCGGCATGTGTCCAGTATATTTACTAACGACGGAAGGGAAGTAGTTCCATGTATTAACATTCAATTAAAAGTTATAAGTAATAATTTGTGGCAATGTTAATTTTACTTGTAGAGGAAGAACACGCAGTGTGCATAGAAGTAGATCTTTTGCAGAACTTTCAAAAGTGGTCTATTTTTCGTGAACAGCCTATACCAAAGTAATACTTGATGCCAGTGCTTCTACGACTTTTCCCATTTGACGACCCACGTGCTCGCACCCAATTCATGGCGTGACGACACGTTTCAGTGAGACGTTGAAAATGTGGTTGTTTCATTCGCTCGTAACTTCATAANATGGTTGGAAACAGTTACCGGACGAAATTGTTCAAGTTGCCCATTGTCGAGGATGCAAAATTATATCCAGAGGAGTCTATAAAAAAAGTGTAACGTTTCATGAGTTTACGACGAGATTTTTAATATTTTCTGTTGTCACATAGATTTTTTAATGGCCCTCTCTTTTCACACCCTCTTTATTTTGTTCGTTTTTTATCTCACGGTTTGTGCTTTCTCTGCTCTTTAATGTTGCATGAATACACGTAATTTGCGAGTGAGCTTAAATTTGTGTTTATACATGTGCGTACGTGTCCATACGTGTATGTATATATAGTCGGTTCACGACTGGAAGAGACTTTCTTGACGCCCTGCTAAAGATTTACTTTCAAGCCCATTTCGTATCCTTCCGCCAAAGGTAAACAAACCTTGCCATGTGGCAGTCACATGGTAATGTTTACATTCCACTGTGTGTGTAGATGTGTCCGAACATGCACGTGCCCATTATAAAAGTCATGTATATATTATTAATGGATATTCCACAAGCATAAAGTTTTTAATCTTAAGAATTTCACACAAAAGAATATGCGATGCCAGCGAAAAACATTTCATTCTATAAACCCAAAATTCTAGTATTTTGATGAATCTATAGTTGTTGTCTATTTACAATCGATTGTTAGTGACTTTCGATTATGTCCCGTGCATCGAAGGCAAGATCATCAGTATTGATCCAAATTGCTACAGACGTTAAAATGGCTTGGTGGTAGACTGAGTCGGATGTTTCGCGCAATTGTAAAACGTTATTTAAAAATGGTTGTGACGGTTTTCGACAGGACGGCAGAGTTTGCGAGTGAAGGATTCTACGTCTTCGACAATGTGAAAACAATTCTTATGTGCAAATACTGCAACGTTAGAATAGAGTGGCAAAGGAAAGACACGTGCACGAAACACATAAAAACAAAAGAAATTAGAACTGAAAGTGAGCACAAATTAAAATCATACGTTATTAAAAACCAAATAATAAAGAGCGGATATTAGTAAAACAAGACAAATGAATGAATTAGTATAGGATAATCGCACAAATTCTCTAGCACGTGTGTCAACAACACAAGGACTACGAAGGTTAGTAAGCAAATGGCCGCGTTACTTTCACCTTGAGCATGACCATGTGACTATGCAAGAAAAGTTGAAATCGAAATACTAGCATCACGTCATTAATAATTGGCATAATAAGATACAATTCTTTTCGACACCCATTTGTAAGCGATAAATTAACAATTACGTTAAAACTTTGGAACTATTTCCTCTCTTTGTGCTGGCAACCTAACGGCATACCTGTATCCGCGCTCGCCGCTGTTTGTAATGTTATGTTCATGTAGCTAACGGCTAGGGTGTTTTTTCAAAGGCTGATTTTCAAAAGTTTCTTTCAGTCGTGAACCGACTGTATTCGTATATATTTCTGTGCGTTGTCATTTCTCTAAATTTCGTTACCAAAATGTTTTTGGTATGCTTGTTTTTAGTGTGTAAGTTTTGTTAGTATGGTTCTCTCAGCACATATTTCCTTTCAGTATGACTTTCTTGTTTTTAAGATTACGTGTTACATAAAATGGCCAATGACAAATGTATGTTTTGTGAACTAAATAAGATCTGCGTTAATGTTCTTCAGCTCTCGTGGACGCACATAGACATGTAATTTAATATTTTCTAAGATACGTTCGAACGTTTTCGCTGTATTTATGTTGGCGTGACTATGATTTGTCGGAATATAGCGGGACTTGGTGGAAATTTCAACATGGGTGTTATTAACTTTTGGCTTAAACTGTACCCTTTGTATTTCTATTTGGCAAAAAATATTATAGCAACAAATTTAAACAAGTGTCAAGTAACAGTAACTAAGTCTGTATATGCGGCCCCGTGCACTTGGTCTTTTTTGCAACTTACACGAAATTGAGGGAGTTAGGCTCCTTTTACATTTTCCGATTTTCGGTTGGCCGACATCGGCCGACCGATTTCACACAATCCTTTTTTCAGGCAGGCCAGGAAGTAGTCTGCCAGCGGCCGGGCAGCATCCGGATTGAACCTCGACTCGTGTCCGACGCCGGCCGACCGCCGTAGAGCAGTCGCTCATTGTTTCAAACGGACATGTTGACACAGGCCGATGTTTAGTCGTCCGGTACCTTCCAAATGAACACACTGTACGGTTTGAGCTGTGCATAAAAATGGGTGAAAGTGGTGTATACACAGAATTACTTATTAGCTGTGGGACAAAACTTTAGAATGTTGTAGGACAGGAACAAAACACGAGATGCNATACACAGAATTACTTATTAGCTGTGGGACAAAACTTTAGAATGTTGTAGGACAGGCACAAAACACGAGATGCATGGAGAGAAATATGCGTGCATATAAAATAAGATTTTTAGCACTAACTGATAAAGAGAAAATGCGTTCGGTAAGTAAATTGTACTTTAATGCAACAAACTTTTGAAGATATACAATGAATGAATCACTTATTCATNAATGCGTTCGGTAAGTAAATTGTACTTTAATGCAACAAACTTTTGAAGATATACAATGAATGAATCACTTATTCATACCGACTTAATAAACGTTTAACGGTCGCACTTTTCGGTCAATTTAAAATTTAGTGTTAGGATACTTTCTTTACTAGAATAACTCACCAGAAATGGCACAGTGCCCTTTGGTAAACTTATAAAGGACCTCACAATTGCATTTAAAGTCGCGATAATACAACTTGTAAAGGCCGTACTACCAATTGTTTATATACAGGATGAGTATAAAAGAATACCCCAACTTTGAAAGTCTATATTATCAAAACCAAACAACCTACNATTGTTTATATACAGGATGAGTATAAAAGAATACCCCAACTTTGAAAGTCTATATTATCAAAACCAAACAACCTACGACCTTGATTGACCAATAAAATGAACCGTGGAACTGTGAAGTTTGTTCGCCATACATTCATAAATGTTCAATGTGATTACCATGAGCAGCCCGAACGCCATATACGCGATAATCAAACTCGTTCCACGCTCTTGTCAGCATGTCCGGTGTTACGGTTTGGATGGCGTTCGTAACTCTCAGTTTGAGGTGGTGAGGGGGTAGCGAGCTCGCATTCGACACGTTAATGTAAAGGGGACGGTATGATGTTTTCTTTATGGTGCGCCACCCCATTGACACTTAGCTGTTCGCGGATACCTGAACGAGACGTTGCCACAACGCTGGAATGGTCGCTGGTGACCAGACTCTTCATCACCGACCTCCAAGAAGCCCGGATCTTACCCCGTGCTAATTTTTCTATGGGGGTACATAATGGATCTAGTGTTTCGTCCACCATTGCCGTCTAACATTAACGACCTCAAAACGTGAATTACGGATGCCATCAAAACCCTAACACCGGACATGCTGACAAGAGCGTGGAACGAGTTTGACTATCGCATAGATGTCGTTTGGGCCGCTCGTGGTGGTCACATTGAACATTTAGGATGATATGGTAAACAAACGTCACGGTTCCACGGTTCATTTGATTGGTCAATCAAGGCTGTAGGTTGTTTGGTTGTGATATTATAGACCTTCAAAGTTGGGGTGTTTTATAGATAATAAATTGTACACGTGTTACTTGTCTGCTCTACTGCGGTATTTGTCAAAAATATATTGTAAACAACCCTTGTTTCAATAAACAGTACGAGAAAATTAGAACACTAACATCTTATCGTTCACTTTTGGTACCAAGCAATCATATTTTGTACATTTGCCAGGGCACAGCACTTTCATTTGTCATGAAGTAATTAGCCATAACGTTTCTTACGTGGTTTGCTATCAGATCCGCAAGTACCGATGGCCCATGTTGCAAATCCACCAGGCCTGTGACCTTCACCGTGTCGTCTACACGACAACAGTCTCGATCGCCAACAAAGTCGTGGAGAACAACGCAAGCCTTGGCAATATCAACTGTAAAATCGGCACTTATATTGGACGGTGGGTGGAGAATCCTTCACGTATTGGTTAGTACGCTAAACGCGCATTCTACGTAACGTCGGGCTCTGCACAGGCGATAGTTGTACACTCTCTTGGTAAGGATTTGATCCAGAAAAATTCCGAAGTACATTGCTGTGCAGGGCGAAACCTTCATCATCTAGGAAAAAAATATGGCATGCCTGGGTCGCCTGTTCCTGGTAAAGGTTTCGGATGTGGTAATTCAAGCTTGCATTCTTGCAGTGATTATTATAATACCTACGCTTNAATCATACGTTATTAAAAACCAAATAATAAAGAGCGGATATTAGTAAAACAAGACAAATTAATGAATTAGTATAGGATAATCGCACAAATTCTCTAGCACGTGTGTCAACAACACCAGGACTACGAAGGTTAGTAAGCAAATGGCCGCGTTACTTTCACCTTGAGCATGACCATGTGACTATGCAAGAAAAGTTGAAATTGAAATACTAGCATCACGTCATTAATAATTGGCATAAAAAGATACTATTCTTTTCGACACCCATTTGTAAGCGATAAATTAACAATTACGTTAAAACTTTGGAACTATTTCCTCTCTTTGTGCTGGCAACCTAACGGCATACCTGTATCCGCGCTCGCCGCTGTTTGTAATGTTATGTTCATGTAGCTAACGGTTAGGGTGTTTTTTCAAAGGTTGATTTTCAAAAGTTTCTTTCAGTCGTGAACCGACTGTATTCGTATATATTTCTGTGCGTTGTCATTTCTCTAAATTTCGCTACCCAAATGTTTTTGGTATGTTTGTTTTTAGTGTGTAAGTTTTGTTAGTATAGTTCTCTCAGCACATATTTCCTTTCAGTATGACTTTCTTGTTTTTAAGATTACGTGTTACATAAAAAGCCAATGACAAATGTATGTTTTGTGAACTAAATAAGATCTGCGTTAATGTTCTTCAGCTCTCGTGGACGCACATAGACATTTAATTTAATATCTTCTAAGATACGTTCGAACGTTTTCGCTGTATTTATGTTGGCGTGACTATGATTTGTCGGAATATAGCGGGACTTGGTGGAAATTTCAACATGGGCGTTATTAACTTTTGGCTTAAACTGTACCCTTTGTATTTCTATTTGGCAAAAAATATTATAGCAACAAATTTAAACAAGTGTCAAGTTACAGTAACTAAGTCTGTATATGCGGCCCCGTGCACTTGGTCTTTTTTGCAACTTACACGAAATTGAGGGAGTTAGGCTCCTTTTACATTTTCCGATTTTCGGTTGGCCGACATCGGCCGACCGATTTCACACAATCCTTTTTTCAGGCAGGCCAGGAAGTAGTCTGCCAGCGGCCGGGCAGCATCCGGATTGAACCTCGACTCGTGTCCGACGCCGGCCGACCGCCGTAGAGCAGTCGCTCATTGTTTCAAACGGACATGTTGACACAGGCCGATGTTTAGTCGTCCGGTACCTTCCAAATGAACACACTGTACGGTTTGAGCTGTGCATAAAAATGGGTGAAAGTGGTGTATACACAGAATTACTTATTAGCTGTGGGACAAAACTTTAGAATGTTGTAGGACAGGAACAAAACACGAGATGCGTGAAGAGAAATATGCGTGCATATAAAATAAGATTTTTAAGCACTAACTGATAAAGAGGAGAATGCGTTCGGTAAGTAAATTGTACTTTAATGCAACAAACTTTTGAAGATATACAATGAATGAATCACTTATTCATACCGACTTAATAAACGTTTAACGGTCGCACTTTTCGGTCAATTTAAAATTTAGTGTTAGGATACTTTCTTTACTAGAATAACTCACCAGAAATGACACAGTGCCCTTTGGTAAACTTATAAAGGACCTCACAATTGCATTTAAAGTCGCGATAATACAACTTGTAAAGGCCGTACTACCAATTGTTTATATACAGGATGAGTATAAAAGAATACCCCAACTTTGAAAGTCTATATTATCAAAACCAAACAACCTACAACCTTGATTGACCAATAAAATGAACCGTGGAACGAGTTTGACTATCGCATAGATGTCGTTTGGGCCGCTCGTGGTGGTCACATTGAACATTTAGGATGATATGGTAAACAAACGTCACGGTTCCACGGTTCATTTGATTGGTCAATCAAGGCTGTAGGTTGTTTGGTTGTGATATTATAGACCTTTAAAGTTGGGGTATTTTATAGATAATAAATTGTACATGTGTTACTTGTCTGCTCTACTGCGGTATTTGTCAAAAATATATTGTAAACAACCCTTGTTTCAATAAACAGTACGAGAAAATTAGAACACTAACATCTTATCGTTCACTTTTGGTACCAAGCAATCATATTTTGTACATTTGCCAGGGCACAGCACTTTCATTTGTCATGAAGTAATTAGCCATAACGTTTCTTACGTGGTTTGCTATCAGATCCGCAAGTACCGATGGCCCATGTTGCAAATCCACCAGGCCTGTGACCTTCACCGTGTCGTCTACACGACAACAGTCTCGATCGCCAACAAAGTCGTGGAGAACAACGCAAGCCTTGGCAATATCAACTGTAAGATCGGCACTTATATTGGACGGTGGGTGGATAATCCTTCACGTATTGGTTAGTACGCTAAACGCGCATTCTACGTAACGTCGGGCTCTGCAGAGGCGATAGTTGTACACTCTCTTGGTAAGGATTTGATCCAGAAAAATTCCGAAGTACATTGCTGTGCAGGGCGAAACCTTCATCATCTAGGAAAAAAATATGGCATGCCTGGGTCGTCTGTTCCTGGTAAAGGTTTCGGATGTGGTAATTCAAGCTTGCATTCTTGCAGTGATTATTATAATACCTACGCTTNCCTGTTCCTGGTAAAGGTTTCGGATGTGGTAATTCAAGCTTGCATTCTTGCAGTGATTATTATAATACCTACGCTTGATACGTTCACTGACGACCGAACTATTGACTTTCAAATGGCCGTTCTTCAACTGATGAAGAACATCAAACAGCTGCAACCGGCATGCAGCATCACCGGTCGTTATGTCATACGACCCCAAACTACCCAATACATTTCAGCCTACATCTTAAACATTCTCTCCACAGTTACATACTCCTAATATGCAACTTTCACAACCGTATACTACATTGCATGACGAACGTTCATTTACCCCAATACAGCATCACATCTACATGAAACAGAACACTTTCCTCACAACCAGACATCTGCAGCATCATCCAGCTATATTCCTGTGGTTACATCATCACCAGCCCAGTCGCAGAATTCCATGTGTTCGCCATTTAGTGAGGACACGGAAGTTGATTTCAGTAATATGCCATAGTGCTTGCTATGAAACAAGATATGCTAATTATGTACTATGCGTCTGAAATTAATCTTCCCATGATTGGGATGGTAGTGTCTTTCGAAATATAAATGTGTAATTGTAACAACTAAGTTATCAGTTGTGACGGTTCTTGTGATGCTATTGTTAGATCAATTTTATGTCCAGAAATGAAACCCTCATTAGTAATGCTGTAACTACACGAAGATGACTGTAATTTTAATTATTGTGAATTGCCTATTTTTATTACATTTATTGCAAAGTTTTCTGCGCACTTACCTGATGGCTGTTGACAACATTTCGACAGATTGAACGCAGTTCCTCATTTTGGTTTTCTGGTGTTGTAAATTTGGTTTCAAGCGTCCAAGCAACTCCTCAAAAGACTCAATAGACACACGGTAATAATTGAAAAACTTATTTTCGTCTTCTCTTAATTCGCAAGAAAAGTATGTTAAAGGCTCCAATTCTTCCCTTTTCTGAAGAATTGGGTGAACCTAGTGTAATCTTCTTCTATGCTTTTTTTTTTCGCCGATGACGTAAGGATATCATTGCTATAATTCTGTTGCGCTTTGATGCGAGTGGCGGTACCATCGCCCGTCCGTCAAGGATCGGAGTAATATCGAATGAACAAACTTTGGCAATGTGTCGGACGATTTACGGTCGGCCTATGTCGGCCGACCGAAAGTCGGAACGTGTGAAATGCGCCTTACTGAGCTCGGTGTGGTATGCACGTAAGGGAGCATTTAGTATTTTGTTAGTTTCCAGAACGAACGCCTTGTATAAAATAAGTAGTACTTGTCTGATAGGGAAATTAATCCTGCAGATAGTTTGGTTATTCAGTCGATGTGTGGTCTTTTCACTTTGAGCCAAAGTACGTGGTTTTGCGGTTTCTTGTTCGCGTGCCCCGAGAACGCACATTTTTCTCGTGCGGTGTTGAACTGCGTTTAACGTTTGTGGCGTTAAAGTTATCTTGTCGAAACGCAAGGACCGCGGGCTGTATAAAATTGACTGGTAAATTGGATTCACCGTTTCCCGCAAACAGATGACAGCCTACAAAATTGTACTGTATTTTCGTGCAGTCGCTAGATACAGAAATATGGCAAAACCAAGGTTGTACGTAGCATTGAAGTGGTGGAAAATTAAATATCGAAAGTGGGCTTTACTTTTGTTTTTTCGGTTGTTTTACAGGTAATTTTCCGAGGTCACTAGTTTTAACGTTTTCTGAAGGGTTTTTTTAAAAAATATTTTATAATATTACGACTGGATTCGATTAAAAACGAGATTTAACCAACAAACGTTTATTCATTATAAAAAAACAGTTCTTCCAGGTGGTTTGTTCCACTTGTTATTTCTTCCTTCGTAATTTTTTCCGTGTTCAAGATTTCTCTCGCTTTCAGGAATTATTGTTAATGGAGAGGTTTATTTCCCCTTAAANCGTAATTTTTTCCGTGTTCAAGATTTCTCTCGCTTTCAGGAATTATTGTTAATGGAGAGGTTTATTTCCCCTTAAATTATGCAAAGTCCTTAACGAGGCTTATATGTTGATTTTTGTGTTAGGTGTTTAATGCAATGTGTAGCTGCAGAGGACATTCAAGCACTTTGAAACGCAATTCGGATGGGAGGGAGTCGAATGTTAACACCACTTTCATTTAAATATTACCCACAAAGTATATCCACCGTTNCGCAATTCGGATGGGAGGGAGTCGAATGTTAACACCACTTTCATTTAAATATTACCCACAAAGTATATCCACCGTTGAAAAATATTAAAATATGTTACGTTGCTAAAAGCCGGCTGGTTGGCAGTCGCTAAAAGCAATTCGGAACCGTAATGGACAGATGTAACTGTGTGGTGTGAGCGCTCCCCGGATAACACGAAGCAGTTAAGTGGTGCATTGAGGGCAAAGCTGCAACCTACTACGGCGATAGGGCAGCGCGACAAATACCGGGTTCAATGGTGGTTCGAAGAGAGGAGGGGGTGAGGTTTTTTCTGATTGAACTTCATCATATGTAATCAGTAGTTCGTCAGCGCATCAGTGGCTTATGTAGATGACACTTGTTTGCGTTCCCGATCAGGGGGGCAGTGGAGTGCCCCCCGACCACCTGTAACCTCGAGCCATCTCTGTAAATCTATCAATTAAAACGGTTGATACGTGAAGTGCTATGAAGTAATTTAGCAGGTTTCAACTTAATCAAATAATATAGTTTTCAATTATAAAACAAAACTCTCTTCTCAGTAGCGTGCATGTGTGATCCAACCGAAAAAGTAAAATGGCACTACTTGAGAAAGTTCATAACGTCCGTACTGTGTCCCAGTTTATTTTACAAAGATAAGCACAATTTTCATAAGACATAAAGAGTACCTCGAAGATTGTTAGTCTTTTACGTCTCATTGTTGTTCAGTTTGATCTCATATCACTGTGTACCATGGATTTTTAAGACTCAGGTTTTCAGGTCTACGAAGAACAAGAATACCTCTACGAAACTCCACAGTCGTTTTCATTTCGCCCTTGCTTCAGTCCCATTTCACGTTAACTCATTTATCCTCCAGTTTTATTCACACATTAGGAAAGTACAACTTTACTATGCTATTTTTTAACTTATTTCATATATTTTAATTATTGGACGAAGTGTGCTGTGTGAAACACTTTTAAAAATATATCAAAATTAAAAGAAATGTATGGAAACCTTTCTTCGTAATGGGGAAAATTGAACTGTTCTGTGTGCTTATTAACCATGAAACGTTTCACCTAATAAGTTTTTAGGCTACACAAAGTGTTCTTTGCCTCTGTAATCCGAAAATGACAGNAACCATGAAACGTTTCACCTAATAAGTTTTTAGGCTACACAAAGTGTTCTTTGCCTCTGTAATCCGAAAATGACAGTTTTGCACCAGTTAGGATATGTGTGCCGCTTATATATGCATACAAAATACGAAAAGTTAGCGCAAATCATCTGTAACAGACGGTGACTAACTTACTAGCAGCACGGGAACTGGAAATGAATACGCATCTGTTACAATGCACATAAAAATTTGCCTTTTTATGTATGTACACCTGGATCAGTTAATCGATATGCCAACTTTTAGTGTGTGTTTGGTTNAACCATGAAACGTTTCACCTAATAAGTTTTTAGGCTACACAAAGTGTTCTTTGCCTCTGTAATCCGAAAATGACAGATTTGCACCAGTTAGGATATGTGTGCCGCTTATATATGCATACAAAATACGAAAAGTTAGCGCAAATCATCTGTAACAGACGGTGACTAACTTACTAGCAGCACGGGAACTGGAAATGAATACGCATCTGTTACAATGCAAATAAAAATTTGCCTTTTTATGTATGTACACCTGGATCAGTTAATCGATATGCCAACTTTTAGTGTGTGTTTGGTTCTCTTTGAAGTGCCGTTACAGTATTTAAAAAAATTATAATATACATAAGGTAGCTCCCAGATAACGCAAATATTTATTTTCGTGATAAGGCTGCGTAACCGTAAAAAAATTAACGCATTTACAGTACGTTCCATAGATACGCAAAAATTGCGAAAATAATGAAAAGATGTCCCCAAAAAATGTTAATTTTTGCTAATAGTGGTGATTGTTATCCTGTACTTAATTTCAAACGAAGGAAAAACTAGGCACTGTAACACATCAAAATCGCATTATTAATAATTCATTTTATGCATAGTGGGCGTGAGTCAAGCGGGTAAACGGCAGCGGGGGCATTATTCTGGAACGGAGATGGGAAGAAGCGACATGGAAGAAACCATTTCCGTCACACCTTATCGAAGGAGTCAAACATGTTAATTACTAATCCCAATGCGAAGTAACTCACCATCGAAAAACATTATTCAATGGGGCTGTTGGTAAGCTGAAATGTTGGAAATTACTGTGCCTGTTTTATATTGCGAATCGAACACCACTGAAAACCTTTTGCAGTGGTTAGGGTATGCGATTATACTCGGAATGTTCTCCAGGTTCTTGGACAGTTATAAGAATTGACACATTTTGCGGTGGTTAGATATCGTACGAATACTATATACATGCAGATGCTGCATTATTTCCATATCTTGGCGCTGGACTAAGGAAAGTTGTGCTCTCTCTCTCTCTCTCTCGCTCTCTCTCTCTCTCTCTCTCTATCCCCCTCCTTCCCTTCCACCAATTTCTCCTCTTCCATTTGCACACACATTCCACTGAATATAACAGGGCTTTCACTTGCAAGTTTTCCTGCTTTCAGATCTCTGACAAAGCGAAGAAAGCATTTTTGTTTACCTCCAAGGGATAAAAGTAGACAGGGGAGCTAAAGAGAAGTAGGAAGAAATAAATGTCAGGGAGAGAAAGATCGACCTGAGCCAGTTCATCACAGAAGCCTCTCCACAGAATTGGCGAATAGGGATTCTTCAGAATGTCGCGTGTCGTTGTTACAGACGCCCCGCGTTTACCACTGGAATACGTATATTAAGTAATTTAAATACATTGTCCGCCGACCTTTCGTGTGGCGCGTTGCTAGAGAGCAGTATTTCGAATGGAGAATCTTTGCGAGGGAAAGTGTCGTTTGGGGACCGTCCACTGGAACGGAGCGTGGCGTTTGGAAGTTCTCGTGACATCACAGTCAGTACAATACAGATCGCAAAAGGGGCTTCAGTCAACTAAACCTAGTTTTGAGAAAACTGAAAAAAAAACATTGCTGTTTTAAAAATATTAAACCAATCAAAATGAAGTTTTTTTCCCTTTATAGACAAAAATTATACTAATCAATCACCGTTAAGAAAAACATTTTGTTTCAAATAGTCATGGCTACAAAATTTGTTTTTAATGGTGGACTGAAGTCCTTTTTGTACGTAAATATAAAATGAAGCCCTTTATGCATATATGTTGTTTTTTTTTTTTACATGTTTTTGTGTGGTTTGTCAACACTTACATTGTACTAAGACTCTTTTGGACTATTTTAAAAGCTGTTTTAGGTATAAAAATTAACTCCAAATGAAAATAAAATGAGATTTATTGATTGTAACTATTACTGTTTACACTTTATTGAATTATTTAATTACAGGTTTTGTTCTTTTCAATTAAACATTACTAATCACTCGTCTTGGACTTCTGGCTCGATCTGGTCAACTGTGGGCCAATTCATGATCAACTCATAAAAGTCTTTGTGCTCATTAGGAATATATGGCAGAAGGTTCCTAACGTCATTGATTTTCGCTGTCTTGATCGGAACTTTATCAGCTTCATAAGCTGCAGGCGGTGGAAACTTAGGTTTTTGTTGTTCGTCTTTGACCATTTTAAATGACTGTGTCCCTATACTGTCAATAGTTTTACTTGCGAATATTGTACCAAANCTATACTGTCAATAGTTTTACTTGCGAATATTGTACCAAACGTCTCTTTGTAAAAGGACAACTGCATGTAAGTGCTTATTTCAAATCGAATTTTGTTTGCTTTTGGAACACTCTTGGAGCGTGTTTCTTGTGATATACAACTTTTCTTATAATAAGTCTTCCAAAATGATTTGAAGTCCAAAATGTCTTTGGTTTGAATTACTTTACCAGAAAACTTGTTGCAGCTGCGGTTTTCTATAAGAACTTTTATTTCTTCAACAGTGTAAATTCTATCAAACAACAACTATACCGCGAAATAACAACGTTTCAGGGCTAGCCAGGGCAAAAAGGAATGGCCCCTTACTGGAAAAAACGTTATTTTCTCAAAACGACCAGTGTCTGTCAGTAACATTAAAAATCTAGACAATGCGTGATTCTTATTTTGACCACTGCAATTATCTGCAAACAGTCGTAATTCGGTAATTTCCTGTGGTACGTTTTTGAGGTAGTCATACAAGAAAGAGCAAACTTCATTAGGCGTCTTGTTTGCTGTTCCTTCATGGTATACATATACTTTTGCTGTTTTTTTCTTGATATCGTGAATCGAAAACACGTTCACTGTAATCTGTCTCAGGTAAAATGTTTCTTGTACAGGGATCTGAGGAATGCATAAATTTTGCATAAAATCCATACACAAGGAAAGAACATGTGGCTCATTCTTAGAGGTAGCTTCTTCCTGTAATTTGTTATAAAAAATTTTGGCACGCCCCTTATGTGCCATTAACTCGGCAGTTGCTACTCTTTTGGCAGTGTAATTTAAGTGGGGGCTTTTAAGCTTTACGTTAAGCTCCTCACACGTACAACAACAGTCAATCTGTGGCCTTCCGAACCTGAGGTTATAGTTCTCATTGAAAAATTCATAGAAATATGCAGCACTACAAATTCCTGGGTGTTTATCAACCAAAAGGCGATATAAAGCCTTAGTACAAAGTCTGGCATCCAAATATTTTCTAACTTTACCAGCATAATGGCTGAGCTTTGTCGGGAAACTCTCAATATGTTTTCAATTTTAAAGAACCAAAAGCTGTGAATAAAACAATCGCGAGAGTGACTTTCCTCTTCTATCAATAGCGCTTTTACCTTCTTTAGCAAGGGCTCTCGGTCTTTTAACACGTTTGTCACTAATAGATAGCAAAGACAAAAATGCTTTGTAACATACCTGTGTTCTTTGGTTACCAACCATGAGGAAGTATGCGTACATTTTATCAACATAACGTACATCTTCTTCTCATCTTGGACGTCGTTTCTTTACGTCATGTATCTCGATCAGGCTTTGAATGAACAAGTCCTGTTCATTTTTGGATGAAAGGTTTAAAATGCGTTGCAGCACATCAACTTTATCCAACTCAGATAGTCCATCAAAGCACTTAAATCTCTTGCAGCTGAAAAAAAAAAAGAAGCTTTAAATAATGTAGCCTATAATGCGTTAATAAGACAATAAAAAGTCAAGTTCTACTAAAACTAAACAAAACTTGAAAAACCCTTACTTGCATGGAGGTCCTGTTGTTTTTGCTGGGACAGTCCTGCCCTGGTAGTCTTTGTACTCTAAACCTTTGCAACGTGAATCTTTCTTGACATTTCTTTTCCATTTGGATTCATGTCTCATCCTTTTCTTCCCAATAACTTCATCTCGGTCACTTTCATTTTCGGAATCACTCACCATTATAACACTGAAATAAAACACTTAGTTATTTGTCAACGNCTTCATCTCGGTCACTTTCATTTTCGGAATCACTCACCATTATAACACTGAAATAAAACACTTAATTATTTGTCAACGGAAAACAAACTTTTATTGTTAGAAACAGTAATATCAGCGAAGCTGCAGAGACATTACCTCACAATCACCACGTGGACATAAACAAAGACAAAATGCAGGTTTACAAACCAAACGAAATGAAATCAATAGTTGTTGCCACTACATAGAGAACAACGTTTAATTTTCCAAGCATTTCTTATTCCAAGCTGAAAGGACTTCAGTCACTGACTGAAGCCCTTTCTGCATAGAATATTAAAAATTGAGTTGTGTTTAGACAGTGTGTGGCAGTGAAACGGAAGCTCATTTTGCATAGAAACATGGGTCTACCTTATAAGAACACAAATCCGTGGTTAACTCACTTTCGTCAATTTGGTGACTGAAGCCCTTTTTGCATTGAGCGATTCGTAGGCTGTTGTTTGTGTACTTTATCACATGGCGTACTTCGTGTGTGTAGTATTATTTTCAGTATTAAATAAGAATCGAAGCGTAAACTAAAAGTATAGATTCACGAAACAAATAAAAAGGACATGCATTTCCGGATTTGCGAAGTGACAGGACGAACTTTTTCAAGTATTTTCGCATTTCAGAAATAAAAAAACTTAACTTCGAACTGGTCTACTGCTGTAGACAACACGCAACCTGTCAAAATGTCGTAATAGTCTTCCGACTTTAACGCACCCCGTAGTATAAAACTCTCCCACACTGTCATTCTACATGCCCCGAATTTTACTGTGGTCACTATATAGGCCGGAATCTAGCGTTCACCTGCAATTCGCAACACCCAAACCCTCTCATCGGACTGCCGCATGTTATAGCGTGTTTAATCGCTCCAAATCACCCCCCTCTACCATATTCCATTGGCGGCACTCTTTACACCACCGGACGTGGCACAGGCGAAATGTGCCTCTTATGGGCAGGTGCCTGATCTTTGAACCCTAATCCTCTTGACTCCCGGCGCAGTCGTGGGGCTAGCTGCACAATTAGCGGTGACACGCAATGTTCCCATTCAACCTGCTTCAGTACTTGAAGGTTCCTGTCGGTCAACACACACGTGGCCTACACCGGCCGTGGTTTTATTGTGTTTGTACCTTCCCGTTCCCACTTCACGATCACACCCCGGACGGTCGACCCGAGCCACTTGAGAAGGGCGGAGATGGCCCTGACAGATTGATTACTGATGTGGCGATCAATAACTACACCGCGTTCCAAGTCACGGAGCTCCTCCCGTGCTCCATCCATTATACCGGAATAGCGTGGCACTGACCAACATATTTTTTTTTTTTAACTAACTACTCTAAAACTAAGTGTTATGTGAGCCCGCGGTAGGGACGGGAGTTAATTGCGTCTCAGGGCTAAGCCCCATACGCCTACAAGGAAGGGAGAATCATGCAAGGAGACGTGCATCACGGCAAAGAGGGATTGGGCTGCCATGGCCTGCTTTTGGCCATGAGAACCTCCCTAAGTGTACTTATAGCTAAACTATATTTAGAAGAGAAAGGGAAAAACCGGCATACTCAACATCGAGCGCTCTGCCTCCTTTTATAGCGTAAGCGGCGGTCGTAGTGGCATCTACGCGCGAGATTACATTTACAGAGCGGTAACCGGATACTTTTGATCAGATTGTTTATGTGCACAGCATTCATAAGATACGTTAAATTACAATTTCGTACATTGTCCAATCGCACGTGTGTGTCACACGTGATTGTTCTGTGTTACTAAGCATCCGTCTCTCTCTAATGCTTACTTAGTGTACTTTTAATGACAACAGTGTGTGGGCCCAGTTTCATAAATGTAACTGATAACGTTGCTTGTGTTTAGTAACAAGCCTCTAGAACTGTTTCGTAAACATAGTAACGCACGATTGAAACGTTGATTACGTTCATTGTCCGAGTAGACAGTACTTTGCAATAACATTTTTGATGGGATTTGGCCTACATGTCTACAGAAACGTGATAAAACATTATACAAATCAGAAAATATAGCTGATAAGTTTTGGAACACTGAATTATTTTGTATTTCCAAGTACGATGAAAATGGTGTAATAATTCAGTGCTGAGGTAAATACGTTACACCATATGATTTGGTTTGGAACTCAATAACACATTTATATTCTTCCGTGGACAGGCCATTCCATGAAAAGGCGCAGTTAACTGTTCTATGTAACTGAAAAAAAAACATTCCTATTTAAGAACTATGCTGTGTCTGCCTTAACCGTGAGAAGTAAGATTCACTATAAAACAAGCTCGATCAATTCAAGGCATATTATGAGGCTTTAAGCGCCTAATACCTCGTTTAATGTAAGTTATTTTCGTCTTTCGGAGGTGCATAGGATACATTGTCAGTGTGGAAATTTAGATGTAGGCTGCACATGTTTCATTTATGTAATTTTATTTGCCAAGGATGCAAGGGAACTATAAAACATGAAGCATTTTTTTTTTTACAAAAATATGATACTTCTTTGTTACAATATTTTTTGCGCTTTTGACGTTATATAAATATTTGTTTAAATCAACAGCTTAATCCTTTCTGAAAATTCATTAGACATGGGGTTAAAATGTGTATTATTTTTTAGTTAAATGCACCAGAGGAAAACCAAAAATATTGCAGTTGCATTAAACTATAATAATTTGTCTTATATCAAAAGTTTCTACATTTGCATCATCTTAGTTTTCGTGAATACTATCTGTTTTACGTAAAACTAATAACACTCATCATTCTAAACCATAGATCTGCGACTAATACAATACAGTCCTGACAGTGTTAAATATCAGTGTCCAAACTATATGAAACAGTCTCGTATTTTGCATGCCCCTGCAAATTTTAAGTTTCATGAAACAGGATCGAGGGTCTTTTTTTTCCTGCTGTCTGAAATTGTGCATCTGTCTGTGGAGTGGCCTTTCGTATGGATAGNCCTGCTGTCTGAAATTGTGCATCTGTCTGTGGAGTGGCCTTTCGTATATGTTTGGAGAAACGTTAACGCCTGGTTTTACCCAGCGCCATGTTGTGACGCCCAAAAAATTGAAATGTTATTTATCAAAACTAAGAGTGGACTATTATTTAAAAACTCGTTAAAAAAAAAGAGTTGTCAACATGTGTTTTGGTCGTCACAGTATGGTTATGGTCAATAAAAGTGGCTTGAGCCACATAACAGCAGGCCATCTCCCGACTATTATTAACTCCATGTCTATAACCACAGGCGGACTTCTGTGGTAATCTCATGGCGTAAAATTCGCGGATAACGTTGTCTTACCTTTTAAAATTTATAAGTACGTTTGGGAAAATGGTACAAAGGAGAAAATAACTTTGCAGAAAAAAAAAANGTCTTACCTTTTAAAATTTATAAGTACGTTTGGGAAAATGGTACAAAGGAGAAAATAACTTTGCAGAAAAAAAAAACCCAAGTTTCATTTCTTGAAAATTACAGTAGCGTGATGATGCAGTTTATATTTGGTAAGTTTTATCAGATGATACTCATTGAAAATATACAGATATTTCGCCCATAAACTGACATTAGGTACGAAATGCACTTAACAGGTTTCAGAAGCAAGCCGGCGATATACTGGTGGTCGTCGGTCCGGCTGTCTCATTCTTGCTGGAAAGCAAAAGCNCGTCTAATTGGCCGATTTTCTGTCCCCTACGCACACCTTTTAATTAGCGATTGAGCACTTTCCCACCGCTGGTCAGCGAGATTATGCGCAGCTGACATGGCGTCCGTGGAATCGTTATCTGCGATGTTGCTCCCACCAAGTGATTTCCGGTTGTAAATACGATCCCGGCCTGATGGAAGGTCCTCTAGAACGGCGCTTCGAGTGCCTAGCTTTCTGCGCATTTCTCGAACGTGATGCCTTTCTCGTGTAATTATATTGCCGACGTATTTATTTATTCTCAGAAAGGAGTGAGTGAGTGAAGAGATTTGGGCGGCTGTTGACACTAAGGTCTTGTTCCAGTCGCCCGATCTGGAAGGTTTTCCGCACCCCGAGTCAGACTGAAAGAAACAAGGTAATTAACCAGAAAATCCCTTCAGATAAATGCTGAAATTCAGTCTGCTGAAGGTCAGGAGCGCGCGAGCCGTAAAACGCTTATCGCGGCGCAATGCGCAGTGGCAAGCCTGTCTAAGCTGGTCTTTATCTTTGCCGCCCTCTCTCGGGTTACATGCGTGGCCTTCACACATTTCCGCTCTCGCGAGAGATACAAAGCGGCGAGCGCAAGTAAGTCAACGAACTTGAAATGAGAAATTGGCTTTTCATTGTTTCAGGTCGTCAGGATAGTCGCATGTGGCACCTGTAACTTCATATAACACGTCTTAATTGATGGCTCTCGTACACGAAAAATTGTGATTTCCTCTATCAGGCAAATCTGACACGCTTTTCCCTTCCCTCTTGTGTTTAATGGTCGAAACGGAAGAAGTTGTTTCATGGGCGCGCGCGTTTTATTCAAACTTACAGAGAACATCACGCACCTATGCGACAACCCAGCGGCTGAGAGGATGGGCGATCGCGGAGCAGTGATGTATCACGTTCAGGGGGAAAGGGCGAATAACGGAGCGCAGATGTTTGCAGTTAGACAGACGCACTAGCAACTGACAGTCCGATACACAGCAGCACAGTGGACGGGTGGTTGTAGTTCGTTTACATGCTTGGATTCGGACAGTTAGTGCAGTGTTGACAGTTGACAGTTAGTGTGTACAGGTTTACGATTACGGATTTGGTGAACAACAACGGCATCGCAGCATTTACATTCACTGAGATGGCTGATATGCACTTGGTGGAAGGGGAGGTTAGATGAAATGCATCAGAAACAGTGCGCATTTACCAAGGGCGTTATCCAAACAGACGTGTATTAGATAGGAGGACCGTCATACGTCTTGACGAGCGACTGCGTGACGTTAGAGTCCTGATTCCACGAAGAGTGAACGCCGGCCCCAGAGAAGTCGGAACGCCACATTTCGTGGGAGATGTCCTGGAGCACGTGGCCGAACAGCCATCAACTAGTCAACTAGCACTCGGACCATAGCGCACATGCGCGTTGGTAACGGCACCTTGTGGGAGGTTTTACACGAACAGCTGTTGCACCTTTACCACCGTCAAACAGTGCAGGCGTTGGGGCCAGCCGACCTCCCGTAACGAGTGGCGTTTTGCCAGTGGTTTATCGCACAACGAGGTCAATACGCACACATCAGTGAATCTGTGTATGTGTGCGACGAGGGAATGTTTACTCGCGACGGTGTGTTTAACAGCCCAAATAGTCACGTGTGGAGTTAGGACAGTCCGCACGCAACTCTCATCACCGCTCACCGGCGGTGGTTTCAGGTTCATCTGTGGGTGGGTATCGTCCACAACTGTCTGACTAGGTCACTTTTCCTTCCCCCGCGACTCCATAGTAATGCCTACCTCCGTTTTCTTCAACACATCCTTCCAGAGCTGTTAGAAGATGTGCCACTAGCCGTGAGGAACATGTGGCTTGTGCTCCAGCCACTTCACATATGCGGTGCTACAGCATCTCAACTACACCTTTCTTGGACGATGGGTGGTACGTGGTGGACCGGTCGCTTGATCCCCTCGTTCGTCGGACCTAACAACTGTGGACTTATTTCTGTGGGAATACGTTAAAAGCCAAGTCTACGTGACGTGGGTAGAGACGGAGATGGAACTACACCAACGCACAACGGCGGCTTGCGAACAGCTGCGCGATGCGCCACAAGTGTTCACAAGAGCGTGATGCCGGATTTACAATACCACGACGAACATGCTCCGACAATCGGGCACGACATGTCCATCCGACAATATCTGCCACCAATATGTGTACAGTGATTACAATACTCCGACAGTTCCCATCCGACAAGCGTGTCGTAGCTGCCGGAAAATCTTAAAATGGCCAGTAATGTGCTATACTTTCTCGTTGAAATACATAGAAATCAGAATATTTTGTACACTATTTTGTTGTGAAAACAGTCAGAAGCTATCTAAATATACTATTCTCCATCATTATTTATTTCCGTCACATCAACAACCAGGCATTTTTCTTCTACACAATCAGTATATCCTGTAACATATTTTTAGAGTAAAATTTCCCATAGCAGTGACATCTGCACGACATTTTGTTTTATAATATCGAATTTATGTTATTATTTATACTGCCCCGCGAGTCCGACAACGACAAAAGTAGAAATACATTCTACTTTTGTCTGCCCGCCGGAGCCATGATTTTGTCGGGGTGACCTTGCTTCTGACTGGCTGTTGAAATATTTACGTCGGGGTCAGGGCTGTGGTGTCGGACTGTCGTGGCATTGTAAATCCAGCATGAGAAAACATGCTTCGGCACTGTAACGCCTGCATTGAGGTCGGTGGGCAACAATTCGAACATCTGTTTGAAGGCGGCCGATTGGATTGGCGCCTATGTGCGCGCGGAATTCAAATGTGCACGCCTATGTTTGCGCCTGTGCCTTTGCAGGGCGGCATTTCCGGACACATGTTCCTTGACACAATTTACTTGTTTTTGCGTTATCTATCACCCATACAATTAACGACCACCAATTCCCGAACAGCCTGTATTGATTCGCTGATTAACCTCTTAGAATGAAATTTATAAAGTTTATTGTGGTAATTATTATAAAAAAATTTATGTAAACTGATAATCTTATATACTATTGCTTCATTTAACTTTACATAGTATTGGCCTTCCCGAAAGTCTGTTTGATAAATTTTAAATCAAGCCGATAATGCCTGCAAAATTATCCTTACTATCCGGCAGGTGAATAAACTTCAACTAGCGGTTCGTTTGTTCCACTTCTGTCATTGGCTGACAGTTTTTGTATTACGACCTACTGAGATATTTTAGCTGATAAGCAAACTTGCCGATTCTTTTACCGCAATCAAAAAAAGATAAATAATGTTATCTAATTTCCATCAGCTAGTGAAATCACATATTGTGCTCAGGCAGATACAAGGAAGCAAAGTCTAGCTTGTTCAACAACACGTATCTTGCTGGTCCAGCTGTCGGAGAACTCTGGTTAAGACTTCAGTACATGTTGTGATATGTGGGTGGGCATTGAAGAGAGCCAGCCGTGCCAATCTATCCCGTTTTACAGTTGAAAACGTCCGTATGTTCACACTTAGAAGATTCGAGAATGTTCATTTGCTGTGCCTACTAGTAGACAGGCTTTTAGTTGAAAGGATAATGTCACACGGTCACTCGGGTTAGAAATGTCAAAGGTCTGCATTACTTTCCGTATCCAGTTGTATAAAATATAGCCATGTTTACACGTTCACGCGTCAGGGCCGCTTCGTAAGCGACACGTACATGATAAAGCATGGACAGTAGTGTAGGAATACACTCATCCATTTTCGTAGCCACACATCTTATGACGTATGGGATTCATCGTGAACTCAGCCTTAGACGTCTGACCGTCTTGAGCCTCCGAGTGCTGTGTAGTCATGTGCTGNGTTAGAAATGTCAAAGGTCTGCATTACTTTCCGTATCCAGTTGTATAAAATATAGCCATGTTTACACGTTCACGCGCCAGGGCCGCTTCGTAAGCGACACGTACATGATAAAGCATGGAAAGTAGTGTAGAAATACACTCATCCATTTTCGTAGCCACACATCTTATGTCTTATGGGATTCATCGTGAACTCAGCCTTAGACGTCTGACCGTCTTGAGCCTCCGAGTGCTGTGTAGTCATGTGCTGTTCCAGCAAGAGAACGTATTTTTAAGCCTGCTCGAGAATCTACTGCCTGGAGGTGGCGAAGGGGGCAGAGGCGCTGCGAACTCGTTTGCCAGCCCAGTTGCAGACGAAGCTTTTTATCTTCTCCCTTTCTTATTCTCTCTTGCTCCAGCTCTACGTGCAGTCCCTGAAGCGGGAATGAATGTGGCCTCCCCAGAGTCGCCAACTTGGTGATTTTCTCTCCAGATCTGGTGAATTTTAAAATTATGGTCTGATGGCCAGATATCATATTTGCGACTTGTCGAAAGGTTAAAGTTTCAGTAAAAAAAAATCTGGCGGCAGATTTGGTGATTTGAAGGAAGACTAAAGGGTTTTTTTTTATCATCGGATTATCGCACTTTCGTGTCTCCAAGATGTATAATGTAAACGCCTGGAGGGAGCATGGGAATATCCTGAGGTGCGTATTACATGTCTTATTGCAAGTGGTTATCTCTTTGTAATAGTCGAGTGGAATGTATCTTGCGGTTATAACGATACGTTGAGCCCCCGGGGGCCGCGGTAATGTAGTGGTCAGACTACTTGTCTCCCACCTAGGCGGACCGGGTTCGATTCCCGGCGGGGTTGTTTCCGGGTGGGAAACGTGCCGGACGATGCCGCTGGTCGGCGGGTTTTCTCGGGGTCTCCCGTTTCCCCCACCCTTGCATTCCGGCTCTGCTACGACCTTGATGTTAAGAGCCACCCAGATCTCTTCACACTCCCCTCCACGTTTTTGCCCCGTCTTAAGCAAAGTTTTGGGAACCTTGTACTGAGAAGTACTTGGAAGTACTGCGCGTTTGTACGTATGTTTAGCGGATATGCTATTAAAGTATACCAATAATTTTTTTTTACTTTTAATTTTTGTTTTAATTTCTGACAGTGGTATTTATATATATTTATATATATATATGGTGACAAGCAACTGAAACGAGCAATAAAGAATATTTAAAGCTGCGAAACAAATATCCTATATACTTTGTATAAATTTAATTTGAAATAAAATACGATTATAATGAAATGATTTTCCGGTTATTTTTGTTTATTGATTCTCACAAAAATTGGCATCCCTGACCGCCACCAATTTCGCGACGGTCTCCGGGCCACGTGCCACCTCGCCAGCTGTCTCCGTCCGACGATATTGAGCTCAATGTCGCGTAATATCGGTTTCCGCGGGCACTCTCTTCCGAGACTTCCGCCTTCAAATAAATGGCCGTCGATTTCTCGGACTTGGGACCCTCCCATCACCCGTCACTTGGCTGTGGTCATCCCAACTCGATGGTCCTCTCTCTCTCTTTCTCTCTCTCTCTTTCTCTCTCTTTCTCTCTCTTTCTCTCTCTCTCTTTCTCTCTCTCTTTCTCTCTCTTTCTCTCTCTCTCTCTTTCTCTCTCTCTTTCTCTCTCTTTCTCTCTCTCTTTCTCTCTCTCTCTCCCTCTCTCTCTCCCCTCTGTTGCTTCAGCAAGTGGAAAGCAACCTTTCAAAGGGATTGTTTGGTTGTCCACTTTTTGGGCGGGGAAAGGCAATGTGGTGGCAGACTTGTTTATCCGTAAACCATACCCCTCCATCACTTATCGTTCACAACGTCCAGTCCGGCAGGACGTTCTGCACTCTGTCTTTCGTCCCATCTTGTGCGGTGTGCGTTTTGGACGGTTGGGGGAGGGCAGGGAGGCGCATTTCTATTAAAAAAATCGTTAGGTGTCAGTGCGGCAGTTTCTTTATCATCGCCATAAGTACACATCAAACCCACGGGTATCTAGAGTTTTTATTGTGTTAATTTGGGTGTGCACACAGAAACATAAAAGCTGCTACCCACGCTTACATCCTCGCCCCTAATGCTCGCATGTCTGCATATCCTCTACCTGCAGTGATGCCCCGTGCACTCAGAGATCACGGATGCGGGATATAGACACATCGCGAGGGATTTTGAGATGTAATTCAGTGGTAACTCGTAGCTTCTGAGTAGTGGTTGGGAGTTGTAGGTGCTGGAGTTTGGAGCTACTGTACAGTTTCCTCCACGGCTGGTTAGTGCCCGTGAATCTGTGGTGAACCGGTTAGCTGCAGACTCGTTAAGTGCAAGTGGGAGTACTCGAGGGTACTTCCTGCTGAACAGTGAGGACTGCCGTCAGCCGAACTGGACTAGCGAAGGCGTGGGCAGGGAGTTGAGCGAATAGTCTTGGACTAGCTAGTGTAATAAAAGCAAGGAACGGGCTGTTTAGCAGTGCCTTGTGGTGGATCATTTTTAGATTCAAGTGCTGTAAATAAACTGAAATTAGGGTTTAGTTCAACTAACATATTCTATTCACTGTGTTTTCACATTTTTTTTTTAATTTAAGCATTTGCAAAATCACTCCCTGTATGATATGTTTGGTTATTTCCTAATATCGCACGTATCAGGATCGTTTTATACTTTCGTCAACTTTGACGTACCTTCTTTTCTAGTTCAATTTAACTTTCACACATATTTAGTCAATAAATCAAAACAAATTAGTATAATTGTGAGTTCAAAACAGTGAGAAAAAGGTAGGTTGATAGTGGCTAGTAAGAAATATTTAAAACTAGCGAACCGGCCCGGCTTCGCCCGGGTACAATTGAGTTTTACAATAATGCACTAATAAATAAATTGGGAAACAAAAATTCATTAATGTGAAAACAGAATCATTAAATTATACTATGTTGTCCTAGGTTTTAACTGATTCTGGCAACCCATAAGGAAGTAAAGGTTTTTTATCCGATACCCAAGAAGTAGGGTATTGTTTTTTGAGTGTATCTGTGCAACTATCGCATAGTTATCACATTTCCGCTTTACAGCGTCGATGTGTGAAAATCAAAACGTGAGTTTCATCAAGTTGTAGCTTTAGAAATAAGTGTACCTAGGTACTACTTTTTGCGCTTGGCTGAGGGATCTTAATCGATCACCAAAGTTAAGCAACGTTCCCATCGGCACACATTTGGATGGGTGGCCGTTTAGTGGCATAACATCGGAGCGCTTCCGGGCTTCGGAGGGCACGTTAAATATTCGGTCCAGGTTGTTATCGATTTAAAGCAGTCATTAAGCCATTTCAGAGGTCCTTGGGCGGCCTGATAAACTCTGACACCAGATGACAAAAATATTTCGGTCACGTTCCCAGCCGTTGCAGAATTACGTGTTGTTGTCATTCTACAGGAACCGTACAATTTTTCGGGATAAAAAGTATCGTATGTCCTATTTCAGGATCTAAAGTACCTACATACCAAATTTCATCAAAATCCGTTCAGCCGTTATGGAGCTGAGTGGTAACAAACATACATACACATACACAGATTTTCGCATTTATAATATTAGTAGGACGTAGAATATTATAAAACTGAATTTGCTAACATTCCTAAAGTAAAATGTTAGAAATGACATATTCAAGTTTTCATTCTTGTGTATAAAATCTTTACTTTTGGTTTGGTCTCTGGCGTTCTCTTTCGGACTTGTTTACGTTTGGTCTACATGTGGGGGAAGGTTACTTGGCGAATAGCCCAAAAATATAACTTTAGTAGGTCTTCAGGAAAGTCCGATGTAATCACGAATATACTATAAATGTGCTGTGATGCGCCACCGCGTAAAAAAAAATGTGACATTTTTTTTTTTTTTGCGAGGCGTGCATTTTGGAGTACTCAGTGAAAGAGGTTGGTTTGGTTGGAGGCTCGGCCATTCTCTCGTTTAGCTTCTTTCCCCCCCCCCCC